>JAWNNO010004943.1:0-30365 GCA_035044985.1 Lordiphosa fenestrarum | reverse complement strand
AAAGTCTAGAAAATCGCCCTAAAAATTATAAAAATATTAAAAAGACACCCCTTGTAATTCTCAAGTACGAATTCCGTGCATTCGGAATATAAAAGGGGCAACTAACATTCGGCATGCTGAAAAAATCGCCCTAAAATATGGAAAAATAATCTAGAAAACCGCCCTAAAATTTAGAAAAATAGAAAAAGACACCGCATGTAATTCTCAAGTTCGAATTCCCTGCTTTCGGCATATAAAAAGAGGCAGCTGAGTGTTAGCATTTGACTGCGTTCTTTACTGTGACTCACGCGAGTGCTTGGTAGTCGAGGGCGATAAAATGCCTTTCGTGTTGAAGTTTCCCCGAGGTCCCAAATTCAAGTCCCAGGCAAGGTAAAGTAAGAAATTAAAAAATTGATTATACAGCCATGCTCCGGTTTTCACTTATTTTTGCGAATTGCGATTTCAGCAAATTCGTACGATTTTAGTTTAGAGCGCTCCGAAATTCGCCAGATTGTGTCATCGATAATGTTCCATTCCCAACTTGTTTTGTGTCATTTCACATAACAAAAACAGCTGATGAGCGCCACTACTCATGATATCGATAGTCATATATCGATATATAACATGGCCAAATCGCAAATTGTTGTTATTGTGAGCAGTTTTCCATCACGCTCAATTTTGTGTATCTCTATTAAATAAATTGTTTAAAATATTGCCTCAATGCGAATTGAGTGGATGAGTCCGTAAGACAAATCTAAAAAGATTAAAGAACTGAATAAAAATAGTTCCGTGGGCTGTCTGTTTGTGCATCAACCTATATTTTGCATTTACTTTTCATTTCACGGACTCAGATGTCGCCGGTTTAAAAACGGCAAAACTTTTCGATTTCCGAATGTCGGAGCACCAACTTTTACGATTTGGTGATCAAATCGCAAAGTTTTTGCGAAAGCGAAAATGGGAGCATGGCTGATAATGTGATTTTCAGAAAGAAACTTTAGTGAACCAACAGAAAGAAAATATCCTATAAAAATAATATATAAGGGGTTAAACGCTTCTTAGTGTAGTAGTCTTCTCCCTGTTCTGTCTCCAGTCCCCCCCCCCCCCCACTCCCTTTCCTGTCTATAATAGTTGAAAATGTTTTTTTTTTAATTCTAGATAGGTTTTTCTAAAATCTAGAAAAGTTTTTTAAAATCTAGAAAATGCTTTTCTACAATTAAGAAAATATTTTCTAGCTTATAGTATGTAAATATTTTCTTAATTTCAGAAAGTCTTTGTCTTATTTTTAGAAATAAATTTTCTAAAATATATGGCGAATCGCTTTTGACCCCTTTTTAAAGGCGAATTTCTAAATTTTAGGTCGATTTTGGCTGTTTTTTTTTGAGTGTAGTCTAAGGGCCGTTTTCTAATCTACTACATAGAGCTATCTTTCACATAACCCTACAAATAAAAGCGCAAAATCTGAGTCTATCTTACACATAGTAGATATTTAGAAGATGAGAGATCGGCCCTTAGTGAGAAAAACTTGTTTGTTTTCAATGGAAATGTCCTTCAAATTGGTTAGAAAAACATGCTGCAAGGGTATACAAACTTTTTGTATGTTCTTAAACCAAGTCAAAAGTTCTCTATTTTTGCTCTGACCTTACAACATGTTCTTCACTTTAGTCCCTTGAGTTCTTAATGAAAACCAAACAAGAGGATCATTTCAGCCAAGTTTTGAATATAACTGATAGCTCTTAAGTGAGTCGTCAGGCCAACTGTGTGTATTGCTGTTACGAAAGTTGATGCAGAGTTAAAAAAATAAAACATTTTTCAGACAATTTCATTCCAATAGAACTCTGAGTCACTCGCTTGTGTGTTTTTCATAGTGTAGGTTTATGTATATGTTTGGTTTTGCGACCATTAATATCACAACCAAAAACAATTTAACAAATTTCTTTATGCCAAAAATATTTCACGCTTCAGCGAAGACAAATGGCCTGAGTCTTATGCCACCCGCAGCTCCCCTCTCATCGGGATCGGCAGGCAAACAAACAAACGACATATGAAAAAGACCAAAAATAATAAAAGTATTAAATACAGTTTTAAATAACATGTGCCGTTTAACACATTGAGCTGCGCATTTTTGGTTATTCCATTTTTAATGCGTTTTCTGTCGGATTGCGCATAAATTTCAACTTAAATTGCTCGCCACGCACAAAACAAAACCAAATAAAAATGGCACACGCAAAAACGAGTCCCTGTCTCCGTAGCCAGCCGGCGCCGCCCACTTAGCGCCCCACGCCGCCTTGGGTGGCTGCTCTATCTCCCTCACCCTCGTTTGCTCAATCAGAGATTGCCAATTAGCATTTGCTTGGCGGGTGGGGCGGGGTGGGGGAGAGAATCTGTAGTCGTTGCGCTCGGTTTATTTTGATTTGCTTAAGCAGGCAGCTTCAAAAATGAATTAATTTTGTTTTTTTGTTGTTTTGATATTTCGAAACTATTAAATTATGAACAAAATGTGGTTGCTCTTTGATCTGGCTGCCAAACGGACACACACATACTATACATAGGAGCAATTTTATGACTGCCCGGCAGAGCTTTTTGTTTTGTTCCATTTTGCTGTGTGTGTGTGTGTGTGCGTTTACGGCCTTTTAATGAGCATTATGTTCCTTTAATTTATGTCTCAATTTTGCGCGTATTAAAATCTTTATTTTGTGATTTTAGAATGAGTTGGTCCTCTCAGTGTCATTTGTTATTTGCGGTTCCAATTTGAATCTGAATATTTTTTAGAACAGCTTGAGTTATTTTGTAAAGATCCAAAATGGTTTTCAAAAAAACATTCCAAATTCAAACTCGGTATATAATGATACGTTTTTTTTAAGCAAAAGTCAAGTTGCACAGGAAATTTTAAATGGGCTGGTAAAATATTAATTTCGAATCATTTCGATAGTATAACATTTAATTTTGAACTTAAAGAGAAAGTGACTTATACTGGCCTGTTCCGATGAGTTACAAATTAAACGATATCGATTTATAGCTCTGCATTAAGGTAGCTTAAACAAAAGTTTGATTTCACTTCGATAGTTTTTGTTTTAAATTAAATAAATAAAAATTATTTTTAATCAAATTGTACGCACCAAATATCCATGAATACTTGAAAATCTCCACCATATTCGACACGTTAAAATAAAAATAGTTGCAAGATGAAAAGGATCACCGTTGCCTAGAAAATTGTCATTTACTTTTCATTCCGCTTATTCCACTTCCACTTTCGATTCCGAAACCTGATAGAAAATATGAAGACACAAAAAGACTAATAAAGGTACATTTCGAAATTTCAAAAAACTTAACGAAATATTCTCTGGTGTAGTAAAATAAAATGCCATTCCATTCGTATTAAGTGCAAAAGGTCCTCAGTTCAATTCCTAGAAAAGGAGGCAAAGTAGAAAACAAAAATAATAAAAATTATAAATTCGTTGATTTGTGGTTCTTTAAAACCATTTACACTCATCGGCATAGAATGCTTTCACAAATTTGATTTGTTTATGGTTTAGTAATTACATTTATCGTTAAAATGTGATTCAAGGCTTCATCATTTCAAAATTTATAAGTTCGTAATCTGCACAGTATGGCTAGCAAAAAAACTCAATACTTTAATCAGGGATGCAAGCCACTCGAAAAATAGTTCTGGTTCGGCTCAGTGGTTCCCAAAGTTACTGAGCCGCCGATTCAGTTCATTAAATGGTTTTTGGAGCTAACTGAACTGCGTTATCGGGCCAATTCAGTAGGTCATAAAATCGCATTAAATTTTATGATTTCAGTCGTAATGTAACTTTTCACACACCTTGGTAATTTAATTCCTATAAACCATTTGCATTTTTTTCAAATGCTTAAAAGAATATCCAAAATGTATTATTTCGGAATTGCAGGACTCGTCTATAAGATCCTAGAGGAATGCCCGTCGAAAACAGAGAAGGTCGGTTAGAAAAGAATACGAACCATGCATCTTTCACACCCTATATATCATATTATACAAGAACAAAACTCTCCTGGCTAAGATTGAATTAAGGTTAAGAAGTTCTACAGAAAATTGAAAATATGGTTCCTTGTTGTCAAATGCATGCCAAGCAGAGCTCGCAAATAACTCTCAAAAGTGCCCGAGTGTCAGAAAATAACAGATTGGTTACGGACACGAGGACAAGATTCTGTTTCACTCAGAGCAAAGACACTTTTTTCGTTTCTGCTTCTCTCGTGCCTTTCACAGACCGTTTTGCGGAAGTGATTTTTGCGTATGTATGAGAGGTTTGGTGTTGCGCTCAAAAGTGTTTCTGTCATTGGATGTCGGCAGACCGACTCGTTTGTTTTGGTCAACTGAAAACATGCAAAAGAAAACATAAGAGGCGAGACAATAAAGTGTTTCGCTCAGTGAGAGACAGTTTGTGCTGCGTTTTTTCTGTTTTCACTGAAGCTAATCGAAATATTTGTTGGCACTTGTTTGTGAGCTTTGATGCGAAGTCATCCTTAAAGGGTGTATCGATCTGGCATTGCTAAGGATGTGAGCAGAGATGGGCATGCACACATATCGTCACACTTTTCACACGCATACAAGCACCACCGACGACGACCGAATATTCGTGTTCTATAAATAGCTTTCAATGCTTATAGCGTACGTGTGGAACGTCGCGACGCGCCCATCTTTGATTTAGAGAGTCGAACGACATGTCCTATAAAAAATACTATAGGTAAACGATTTAAATTAAAAAAAAAAAACAATTATCATTGGATACACCCAAAAAAAAAAACAACAAATAAATTGTTGAATTTTCCAGACTTTCGCTCTTGAAATCAAGCTAAATTCGATCTCAGTATAGAGATTTTAGGCAAGGGGAGTGAGTTAAAGAAACAGAGAGGAGAGCAAGCACATTGGAGAGAACACGCATTGAAATAGCGCTCTCAGTTTTGTTTCTTATGGGAGAGACGTGTGAGGGGAAGTTATTGAGCGGAGAGCGCAATCAATTTTTGCACTCATGTTTCTTTGGAATTCCCAACCAGTTATAACATTGCTGGCTTGGAGAGACGGCTATTCGATTGACTGTTGACACGCATAGACTGTACTGCTTTTTTTTCGTCTTAAAGTTGCTACATGGCTTAACAATTAATTTTCTTTGAAATAAATTCAAACTAAATGGGAAAAGCAACTCATTTTAGATTGTTGTAAGATTTAAATCTGTGAAGCTATTGATTTAGGAGTAAACGATCTTACTCTTCCATATGATGAGCTCTCGATACTAGAAAGTACATTCTCGGTTTTGGACAATGCTGTATGCTCTTGATTCAAGAATGATCCATCTTGAATTTGAGTATGTTTAGCACTTGATTCCAGAACTATTAAGCTTGATTTGAGAATGATTCGTACTTGAATCAAGTATTACAGCTCTTGGATCAAGAAACGCTGGATCGAAAATTCACTCTTGGATCAAGAATTTTCATTCAAATCGAACTTCTGAAATCTAACATTCTTGATCCTAGTATGAAATTCTCTAATTTTTTTTGTCTGGGTGTAGACGATTGCGATTCATGTCTTAAAACTCGTCAGAGAAGTGAACCGAACCAAACCGTGTTTCTTTCTGGTTTTCGGTACGGTTCAGCAATTTTGAAAAGAAGCCGGTTCGTCAGTTTTAAGGCTATCTCAACCAAACTTGTAATCCATATTCGCTGCATATTTGTCGGAACTGGCCGGAACGGATGACTATCGATTGCCGAAATACAGCTTTGAATCATAGAGAAGTCTATTGTAGGACGTAATGTGTCAACTCTTTTCATTATTGTCGGTGTGTGAAGTCCATAATTCTTGTCACAAACACACCTGATTTTCTCCCTTCTCCATATAAATTGATTGCTTACTTTTTTACATTTTTTGAGGGCTAATAAAACCAAACAACTTCCGTTAATAAGTTCATAAAGTAACAGCCACTTAAAGCTTGTTGTTTACAACGTGCATGAGTTCCGTCTCCGCCACATAAACGTCAGTGTCACCTCATAAGATGCTCCACCAGAGAGCAACCCCCAAATATAAGGCATAAACTTAGCACTGCAATATTAGGCAAGGGCAACAGCAGCAGTAACAACAACAACAGCAGCAAGGGGAACAATATGTCATCCCCCGCTCTCCTCTCTCATCATAAATCCCGGGCCACATTTGCGGCTGCTTTTTGAGGCTGGCAAAGGCTTTTTAACACTTTCGTTGCGACAATGCGGCGACGGCAGCCAAGTTGTTAACATATTTTTAGTGTCATTTTAAAAATTTAAATTGTCGTAATCGTAAATTAATTTCATGGCACATAAAAATGCAACACAGCATGTCCGTATCTCTGAATAGAATCGGAAACAATGTTTCTGCGTGCAGATGGGTTGGGCGTGGGTTCCCCAAATCATTGTGTTTTATATCGCAATGAATACAGGATGCATATACATCTGGGTATCTCGGATATCGTTGTCTTTTCTGGCATGTGGAAAGTGCACACTTGGCATAGACTCTGATATTGACCAATTTTTGACATTTTGTGTGTCTACTTTGTTGGTCTCTTTAATTGGCGGCAAATAAACATGTAAAATTTAACAAAATACATTAAAAAGTCATAAAAACATTATTTTCAACTGTATTTTAATTAGATGTGCAAATTGTTTTTGTTTTGCTGTCATTTTATGGTACATGAGTCGCCTGCATGCGATATTTATGTCATCGCTTCGGAATAATTACGCAGCCACAGAACAGAAACGGCGGCAAAATGTGGCAACTGCAACAGCATTTTGGTATAAAAATATCAGCATTAAGTGCAATTAGAGATGCGAGTGGCAGGAAATGGAAATGCCAGTCAGTGCAGTGGATAGTTGTTACCGCGGGGGTGTAAGTAGACATCTGACCTTCACTACTGCACTACTACAGCAAGGGTAGACTTTTGCATAGTTCTATGTCTAAACTAGAAGAGGAAACTGGGGGAAGTTTTGACAAAACTAATGGAGGGACCGCATTAGGGAGCTTTCATATTTGCGGTAATTAAAAACATTAACCTACTTTAGCTATTTGTTTTGCCACAACATGTCATATGCTTTTTTTTTTATCAAAACCGTAAAATGCCCAGTTTGGCTAGTTCTGAAATTTAAATAGTGCTCCGATTCAGCACCATAAAATTATTTTTTGTCCGGTTCATAAATTATGATATGTAGTTTCTGAAGTTCTTGACAAAAACTGACTTGTTCTTCGAACCGAACATTTTTCCAAACAGATTTTACCATGTAGGTCTGGTTTGATGGACCCAAACACCCTTACAAAATATAGAGTAAAAATACTAAAGAAGTTCAGACTATTTCATGCAATTATATTGACGAAAACTATCTGAAGTATTTATGATTTGAAGCACCTTAAAAGGGTTTATATTATATTTATACCCTTGTTACACCAGCAGTGCGTTATGCGTTAATAGCCAACATTCAGCTTTTTATGTATGGGAAAACAGCTGATTGTTAGCTATTAACGCATAACGCACTCCTAGTGTAATTAGCCTATTAGATGTCGATGGAAAAAAAACAAATTTCAAGTTGATATTTGCGAAAGCATTAAAAATGATATTTCAAAAAAATGACTTCCATCAGGCTGACACTTATATGTCTCGATTATTGAGTACCAATTTGATACAAGCAATTATCATTTTGATATATCAATTGTCAATCTTTTGGTTTCATTAAACCCTTGCAAAAGGTATTATAATTTTGCCCAGAAGTTTGCAACGCATAGAAATATTAATTTTCGATCTCATAAACTATATATATTCTTGATCAGGGTGACGAGCTGAGTCAATTAAGCTTTGTCCGTCCGTCTGTCTGTCTGTTTCCACGCAAACTAATCTCTCAGTTTTAAAGCTATCGAGCTGAAATTTTGCACAGAGTCTTCTTTTTGCTGTACACTACTAATATGTCGGAACCGACCGGATCGGAGGACTACATCTCATAGCTCCCATAGGAATAATCGGTCAGAAAACTAGTTTTAGTGAGATAAACTTTTTTCTTTTCAATAGAAACGTCTCCAAACTTTGTATTCATAAGTTTACATATGCTTTTTTATAATTTTGCCTAGTTTGATGAAGATCGGATAACTATATGGTATAGCTGCCATACAAAAGATAGGTCTGAAAAACCGTCTTAGTTAAAAAAACTTTTATGTTTTTAATGATAGCATTCTGAAATTTTGAAAGAAAAAATTTTGTACAAAGATTGTTTGATTTTGCACTACCCAAACATCGTTCAGTTCAACTTTGAGTCCAATAGGCAATGTTTGAGAAGATTTTTAATGGACTTTTTAAGAAAACAACTTATTTATTAGATGTTCCGAGACGGGATCGAAACCACAAACGGACGTACAGCAGGCTCACACACTACCCGCCGCACCACAGCCCTCCTGTACTGAGCGGTTTTTACGAACTCAACTCCCAATTCCAATTATCACTCGGTTTTTGTTAGGTTCAGATGTCGACGCTAAGTACATTTTAATATTAATATTAATATAAAATATTTAAGCGAGCAGTTGCACTTGGTATAAAAACTTTGTCACAGAGGAAGTTAGCTTAACTCGTTTCTTATGAAGTTTGAAGTACAAATTTAGTTGTCTCTAATTAAATTTATTTTGCATTTATTCAAAATGTACTATACGGATAATATACAGACAGAAGTTACAGTAAGGATGTGTCTCATGAGAATCTAATTCAGATAACAGTTAGCCATTCTGATTTGGTGCTGCCCCAATTATCGATCATCTTGGGTAGTGCAAAATCATGTCGTTAATAACGTCCTGTATTCGTTTAGCTAGGGGGTATTGCTGGTTGGCGAAAATGTTTTTTCGATTTTTTTTGGCAAATTTTTATAGCTTGGATATTTGAGAATATTGTCCTAAAAGGGTTTTTTGAAATTCGAAATACTTTAGGAGATATGGCCTTTTTTGTCCAGCAATGTTTTCGCCAAAATGCAATTTGCTTAGTTTGGCTACTTTTTGAATGCAACGGTTTGAAGCAACCAACGAATTTCGTTAAAAGCGTTCTTTTCAGATTCGCGTTTGCTGGTATTGCAGATTGATATACTACTGTGGGCAAAAAGTGAATTTGTTTTTAAAAATGAAAAATCTTTATTTATTCTTCTAAATCAATTTCATCCCCTTCAAAGTAATCCCCTCCCGATAAAATACACTTATGCCAACGTTTTTTCCAATCCTCGAAACATGCCAAATAGTCCCTTTTCGGTATAGCCATCAGCGCTTTCTTCGATTTTGCTTTTATCTCCTCAATCGACTCGAAACGCGTTCCCCGAAGTGGTCTCTTGAGTTTTGGGAATAGCCAGAAGTCACACGGAGCAAAATCAGACGAATACGGTGGTTGCGGAACGATATGCGTCGAATTTTTGATGACTTTTTTGGAAAAAATTGAGAACTTCGGTACCAAACGAGATTTGACTTTTCGTAGGCCCAAATGGTCTTTCAAAATGGTTTTCACAGATCCTTCTGATATTCCGATCATATCAGTAAGGTCTCTAACAGTCAACCGACGATTTTTGCGCACTAATTCCTCCACTTCATTGACGTGTTGGTCATCTGTTGACGTCGATGGTCGTCCGGAGCGCTCCAAGTCATCCACACGTTCTCGACCCTCTTTGAAGTCTTTGTACCACTTATAAATATTTTTTTTTGACATGGTAGAATCACCAAAGGCCTTCCGCAACATCCTCAACGTTTCCGCAGCCGAAATTTCATTCCGCAAACAAAATTCGATGGCACTTCTCTGCTCAGACATTGTAAAAATCGAAAAATGCACTCTTGGTCGTTTGGAAAACACAAGCGTAAATATATTACTGATAATGACATTCACATGAAATTTGGCACAGATGTCATCAACAGTCCTGCCAACTCAAGAAAAAAAAAACCTGCCCGAGTTGTTAGGCCCGCGAAGTTTAAATTGACCCTTACACCTTACTTTTTGCTCACAGTAGTATGAAAGTATTTCACAAAAAAATGTTTTATTGCCTAAAATTTTCTTTAAGTGTCTTCAAAATCACGTTTTTGAACTTCGAAGTCACTTTTCTCCAATTCTATGGAACCGATTTTGATGAAACCAAATGCAATCGACGGAGCATTGTCGAATTTTTAAAACTGCATACCAAAATTTTTCATTAAAATTTTTTTTTGATGCAAAAAAACAACTTCAAACTTTAAACTCGTTTATCTCGAAACCACGTTTTTCGAGCTGGCGGCGGTGATTGCGCCCGTAGTTCTGAACCGATTTTGATGAAACAAAGTGCAATCGACGCAGAATCATAATTTTAAATTTTAATTTTTTTACTATTTTTTTTTTGTACACTAAACTACAAAAAAAATGGCCCAAAATCGATTTTTCATTTTTCAATTTCCGCCATTTTGTAAAAAAAAAATGGCAAAATTATGATTGAGGTAGGGGCCAGTATTACATCTGTACTGAATCTAACGCAGTTTACTTTTCCCATTTCGGATGATCCGAAGTGGAGTTATCCATGCCAACTTCGAAGGCCCACAACTTTTTAAACAGCCCTCGTACAAAGGAAACAAATTGTTTTTTATTTAATTCAATATGTTCTTAATACAATAAAAAAAAAACAGAATTTAAATAACTATTACCGTTTTCAAATAACATTTTTTTTTAAAAAGCCCCAAAAACAGCCTTCCCCCTTAAGCGAATTACCGAAGTGCTTGCACTTAAACTAAAAACTCTAAATGTCAATCGTCAAACGCCTGCTGAGCTGCCAGCTCGGCAGGCTTCGTTTCATATACGAGGATGACTTTTCGAATTTTTGAACTATCCAAAAAGTGAGTCTGCTTTAAATTAATACTTTTGCGTATCAAATGATTATTCCTAGTTTCAAATTAATAACAAAAATATCAATTTGATACTCCCTGGGATGTTGTCACCAAAAAAAATCAAAACAACCAACTCATTCTTAAGACCCGACCTTCTCCGGGCATTTAGCTAGTTTATGATAAATTAATGTTGTTGTAAATGCAACTTGTAAATCTGTCACGCGTCACAGTAAATCATTGTGCATAAGTAATATGCAGTTTAGCCAGAAAGTGGATACAGCAAGCCAGCAGCAGCAGCAGCCAGCAAGAGACTCGGGTCTCTTCTCCCAGCCAGCATTTTGTCACACTTGAAGGAACAAGACACAAAAAGAAAAATATGCTACTACAATATCAACAGATGCTCAGCACAGCACAGCACAGTGAGGAGGCAACACCCCGACATTCATGGGGGGAGTGTGAAATTATGTGCGCTGCCGCAAGTGGAACGCCCACAGCAGGCAGAGCCGCGGCTAATCTATGACAGAAAACATGTAATCCGAGCCGAGGCGGTGTCATTGAGACACGAAAATAGCTCAATATTTGATTTGGAGACCTTTGACTGCCCTAAAGAGCCCCGGCGTTCAATTTAAATCACAATCGCACAGTTTACTACCAAATTTTGTACAAATTAATTAATGTTGCCGCACATGGCGGCCACAGCTCCAATTCCCAGCTATGGAAATCTCGGCGGCACTTTCTTTTTATGAGCAGCGCCAAATAAGTGAAGCGTGAACTAATTGAAATTTGTTGCGCTGACATTTTGTACAAGGGAGCGCTGGCTGCCCTTGTCGATCGTCTCCAGCTAATTAGGCTGCTTCCCGTTGCAGTTATTGTCTAATTTTAATTAATTTATCACAAACATAAAATGGCGCAACTCCTCTGACATCTCTCCCCCCCAACAAATCACTCACACGCCTCGTTGGCTCCACGATCTGTGTGCCCACCCCACACCCAATGGCATAGGCATAAATTTCCACTTGAGATTCCTCGCATTGCTCGGCAGCGACAATCAAATGAAATTTATGATGAGTTCTTTGTGGATTGCCACTTCGATTCGGTGTTTTGACATTGTCAACAGGCTAGCAAACAAACAAGCAAACAAGCTGATTTTCCTACTGCCAGCCATCAAATGGGAAATTCGAATGTCAAGTTGATTGTGTAATTTACATTTTATTATGGTCGTTCCGGGTGCAGGTACCATCTGGGATGGTTTTTATATGCAGTTTTAATGCAGTAAGCACGACAATCATAAAGCACATAATCATCTGTGGCCACTGTGGCGAGCGCTACAACTGAACGAGCTCTCTTTCCATTGGGTTTGAGAAGTGACTAAAAATGACTGCTCCAGAAGCGGGGTAAATCGTTTGGGAATACAATCAATAGAAGAAGGCTGGAGCTAGGTTTTTGTACCCAAGAATCGTCAGAATACTGTTTCAATTAAAAAAAGAATAAGTTTTTCAGACCCACTCAATTAACAAAATTAATACAATCTACATCAAGAGCTGTAATAAATGTATATACAGCCATGCTCCGGTTTTCACTTATTTTGCGAATTGCGATTTCAGCAAATTCGTACGATTTTAGTTTAGAGCGCTCCGAAATTCGCCAGTTTTTGTCATCGATAATGTTCCATTCCCAACTTGTTTTGTGTCATTTCACATAACAAAAACAGCTGATGAGCGCCACTACTCATGCTATCGATAGTCATACTATATATCGATATATACCACGGCCAAATCGCAAATTGTTGTTATTGTGAGCAGTTTGCCATCTCGCTCAATTTTGTGTATCTCTATTAAATAAATTGTTTAAAATATTGCCTCAATGCGAATTGAGTGGATGAGTCCGTAACACAATTCTAAAAACATTAAAGAACTGAATAAAAATAGTTCCGTGGGCTGTTTGTTTGTGCATCAACCTATATTTTGCATTTACTTTTCATTTCACGGACTCAGATGTCGCCGGTTTAAAAACGGCAAAACTTTGCGATTTACGAATGTCGGAGCACCAACTTTTACGATTTGGTGATCAAATCGCAAAGTTTTTGCGAAAGTGAAAATGGGAGCATGGCTGATGATTTAAAATTCTTTCATTCATTGGACTTAAATCTTAAATATTTCAATTATGGAACTAAACCAAGAGAATGAAATTATATTGATTTACATGCGAAATTTTAAAATGAATATAATATTGATTTTATCAGCCATACTCCCATTTTCGCTTTCGCATTTGAAATTAATTTGCATGTAAACTGTGGGGAGAAAATTTGTGGGAAAATTAGGGAAAATAGGTTGAATTTTTCCCTATCAGGGGACATATCGTGCATACGTGCACGACCTCTGTGAGAAATAGCAACGAATTTGAGTAACTTGGTCACACTCAACTAGCTTAACATGACTGGCCTTATCAGTGTCAATTGCTTCACATAGGTTGGGCCACTGATAAGCTATTTTCTCAAAAACTGTGGGGACGATTTTCATAATTCTCATTTTGAAATACTCTTGAATGTGCCTTCTTTACGTTGATATAGCGTGCATAGCTGCACGACCTCTGAGAGTGAAGATATTAAGCGTAACTGGTCAACTTAATTTTTTATGCATATTTTGTATGGGAAAACTCCGAGGTTGGTCTACTGTAAATTGATTTTCTTAAAAACTGTGGTGACGATTTTCATAATTTTTTTTTTTAAAACACTCCTGAATGTGTCTACTTTGTGTCAATATACCGTGCATAGCTGCACGACCTCTGAGAGTTGAGATATTGGAAGAAAGTCGTAAACTCAATTTTTTTTGCAAATTTTGTATGGGAAAATTCTGAGGTTGGTCCACTGTTAACTGATTTTCTCAAAAACTGTGGGGACGATTTTCATAGTTTATATCTTAAGCCTCTGAGAGTGGAGATATTTAGCTTTTAGTGGATGTGCGATTTTTCAGTTTTGTATATCTAATACCTGGAATTCTTTAATCCACCCAAACTTAAATTAAAACAAGAAAGAAAGTCGGTCAAGCCCGACTATAACATACTCTGTACCAAGAAAATTTGTCTTTTGATCATAACTCGAAAACCGTTCATCCGATCTTCTTCATTTCTTTGGCGGATCGATAAGTTATCCTAATAACTAAATATGTCCAGAAGGAACAAGCCATCTATCTTCAAAACTGTGGGAGATATGACGTTTTTTCTAAATTGCGGGGTCGGGAGGGGGCGTGGCCAAAATTGAAAATAAACTTGATCTGCCTGCAGACATAAGAAGCATATGTCCCATACACGTCAAACCTCTATCTCTTACCATTTTTGAGATCTGTGCGTTCATACGGACAGACAGACGGACAGACGGACGGACGGACAGACGGACAGATGGACATGGCTATATCGACTCGGCTGTTGATGCTGATCAAGAATATATATACTTTATGGGGTCGGAGATGCTTACTTCTGCATGTTACATACTTTTGCACAAACTTATAATACTCTATGTACCTTCGGTACAGAGTATAACAATAGTTTATGCTTTTCTTAACATTTTGCAATTTAATTTGGGCCAAAAAGTTAAGTAGTTCCTGAGATATTTAAAAAATAAAAAAATCAGCGTTGTTCCACATTCCACCGTTCCAAATTCGACGCTATTTTGACGCACATATGACACAAAACAAGTTGGAAATGGAACATTATTGATAACAAAAACTGGCGAATTTCGAAGCGCTCTAAACTGAAATTGTACGAATTCGCTGATATCGCAATTCGCAGAAATAAGTGAACGCGGGAGCATGGCTGTGTATGTCTGTTTTGGGAAAGAAACTGAAGAGCTCAAATTTTAAATAAAACATGATGCAAAGTCGGTCAAGCACAGCTATAATATACTCTGTACCAACGAAAGAGAATGCTTACACTGTAGCAGAGAACACTCGTTTGCTCATAAGGTACGAATCCATTTCCTACATAAGCTTTTTTAGGCATTCTTGTTCGACTTTGAGCTTGATAATCGCAACATAGCACAGCAGCTAAAGAAAGGGAACGACAGGGATATGAAATAGCCTTACAGATCAGGGATGCAAGCCGGCTCTGAACCGAGTCGAACCGCTCATTACAGCTGGTCAACCGAACGCAAACCAAACCGGCTTCTTTTCTAAAATGCCAAACCGAACCGAAAACCACAAGGTTTAGTTCTTTGACGAGTTTCAAGACGTGAATCACGTAATAAATATTAATATGGGGATTTGAATCGTTTTCCCAAGATATTTCTTATACGACATTTCGTCCCACCCTCTACATGACTTGAGGACTTGAAAATGACTTAACACAAATTTTACAACATGTATTCCTGTAAGCCATCTGCAATTGCCCGACAATTGCTGACATTCACTGATTTGGAAGAGCATTCCTTTAGCAACTTATAGACGAATCGTGCAAATCGGAGAGTATACATTTTGGATTTTAAAGATATTCAAATGGTTTATAGAACTTCAATTTTCAAAGTGTGCGAAAAGTCGCACTACGACAGATGTCATAATAGTTCATAATGCACCTTTATAAAACACTGAACCGAACCGAAACCGCAGTTCAGTTAGCTCTAAAAAACATATAATGAACCGAATCGGCGGTTCAAAAACTGTGTGAACCGAACCAATTCTTCTTTTCAAGTGATTGGCATTCCTTATAGACACATCTCGCTCCATCCTAGTGACACACTTAGTAGTTGCTGTTGCTTGAACGCACAGATCTCACAGATGTTAAGAGATAGAGGTTTGACGTGTATGGGACCAAATCTTCCTATACCTGCAGTCAGATCAAGTTAATGTTCAATTTTGGCCGCGTCTCCTCCCGCCCCCGCAATTTGGAAAAAAGGTCATATCTCCCAAAGTTTTAAAGAAAGATGGTTCGTACCTTCTAGTCATAATTTGTAATCGGGATTATTTATCGATCCGCCAACGGATTGGTAAAGATCGGGTGAACGGTTGTCGAGTTATTATCAAAAGACTATTTGCTGCTGCAGAGCAGTAGCAGCTGCTATTATAGTCGGTCTTGTCCGACTTTCTTTCTTGTTTATTTGATGTTCCAAAACGGGAACGAAACCACGACCTCGCTCGCACAGCAGGCTCACACACTACCAACTGCACCACAACAGTACTGTACTGAGCGGATTTAAAAAAATCAACTTCCAATTCTAATATGGGGTTCAAGTTATGCTTATAAAGTGGATTATGACGCGTTTTTTGTTAGGTTCAGAGGTCGATATTCCGTTATTGCAACTCATAACATTGAAAATGGTGTTCCCCCCAATTATATAGAGTCGTCTCAACACCTCGAAAGTTATAACTCAACTAGTTGGTAAAGTTTCCTAAGAACCCCTATTGACGCTGCCATAAAAAATCTCGTACTCTCGTATCCCGTACGAACTAAATCTGTCTATTACTCCGAAATATCTACCTAGGTTACAAGAAATAAAGCTAAAGGCATAATACCTCACAGAATGGATCTTTGTTCCTGTGGTTGAGCCAATGCCAAAGAACGATATCTATTTAAAGAATTCAACTTCATTTCAGTTTGACGTGACAAAAGGGCTTCCGATGCTTCCAGCAAACTTATTCCGCGTTTTTTTTTCCAGGAGCCACACACAGTCTGTCAACTAACCGAGCATACAATTTGCATGCGCCTTCATAGTGTCGGCATTATCTTTGATCCTGTCCAAGTCAAAGAGGCGAAAGTAAATTGCTCAATTATGAAATATTAACTGCACACGTTGACGCAGCCTGCGATGCGACGACGACTCAGAGATGAGCTCCCAGGCGCAAGTTAATTACTCATTTGTTGATTGTCGACTGTGGTTAATGAAGTATCCAGCTAATTAGATTCTGAGACAGGCCAGAGAGTACGCATGTCGTCGGGCACTCTCCAAGGAATTCGTGTTCATATTGAAAAACGCCGCCACGGAAATTGAAAATGCACCCAGTGGCTCGGTGCTATCCATAGGCCTCGCCAGCTGCCCCGTCCCCGTGCTGCGGAGGAGGAGGAGGCGGAGACACTGACTTGGGGTGGAGATGCCAGTAGTGGCAGCAATTTATTACCTTTCCCTTTGACATTTTGACATAAAGTCTTGGCGCTCGATGCTCTGTCTTTCTCTCTATCCGTCGCACACTCGCTTATGTATCTTGTAGTTTCGTTTGGGGCGTTGAAATTACTCGCATTCATCTTTTGACAGTTGAAACTCATCGTACTGGCGGCTAATTAGATTATTTGTCAGTCTGTTTCGGTGAATGGTATTCGGTTTTTTTTAAAACGTTTTGCTTCCTATTTGTCTAAGGTGAGTGCCAGTTCATACATTTATTCAAACAAAAATCCAAATAGGAGAATCATATAGAATTGGCAAGTAATACATTTCCTTCATTAAATGCATCTTATTCACAGTTTTCGGAAGACCCAAGTCGGTATTTGTCACCTAGCTTAATATTTGGTGTACCTTTTACCTTACCTCGGTATTTCTAAATTCGAGTACCTCTTAACTCACATAGGTTCAAATATTCATCAAACTAATCTAATTCAATCATTTTCGGAATTGGGAATGTCGGTGACACTATTTGAGAGACCATGCTAGATATTTGGAGACGCTTTCCTGAGTCCTGGTACTGAGCTTGAAATACCTCAGCCAAATTCTTTCACGCAAACACAATGGCACTCGAATCACCACTTTCGTTATGCTGATGGATTGATCCGGTTTTAAATTTCGACAAAATTTGTCGAATTCGAATTTGGTGAATTGGTTGTTGTATAAAATTTATAAATTAATTCGGCATAAAACCTTTCATTAAAAGGAAGTACAAATTTTAAGGTTTGATACAGATTACCTTGATTGTTCACCAAAAAATGACACATGTATTAAATTCGAATTCACTAAAGTGAAATCCGGAACATGTCAGATAGACATTCAAATACATAGTTTTGAGCTTATGACTGTGTTGATCCTTAAAACGCATTAAATTAAGGAAGTACAGAAAACTAGAGGGTCCAACAGTATTAACAGAAAACAAATAATCTCTTCTTAGAAAGGTTCCATATGCAACAAATATTCAGAGTTAATTATAAATAATACTTAACAGATGACAAATGAAATTATATTAAAGGACCCTATCACCAGTGGACTTTGAAATAATCAATCTGCTTAAAGAAGCACCACGCACCTATCCATATCGCTTTACTACCCATTTAGACTATATTCATATAAAATTTTAAAAAAATACTGCAGTTGATTAAATTTGTAAAAAGTTTTCCTTGAATAGTTCAAGTCCTGTACATTTTTGGGTAGGTGGTGGTAAATTCACCATGCTTTGAAAGGCTCATTAAAACGTAACTATTTTGGACGTTTATCTTCACCTAAATACCAGAAATTTAGGGTAAAGACAGCAACCAGGTATATTTTTATACCCGTTACTCGTAAAGTGAAAATGGTATACTGAAGTCGTGCAAATGTGTGTAACAGGTCGAAGGAAGCATCACCAACACCAGTCGAATCGTCGATATAGACTTTTCCGTCTGTCTGTATGAACACCTAGATCTCAGAGACTAGAAGAGCCAGAGCAACCAAATTTAAAATGTAGACTAGTATTGTCTGCAAGCGGGTCAAGTTTGTTTAAAATTTTGGCCACGCCCCCTCTCGCAACCGCAATTAAAACGAGAGCGTAAGTTAAAGTCGGCCCTGCCCGACTTCGAAATACCCGTTACTCAGCTCAGCTCGGATAAGTATGCAACATTTTTTTAACTCGGCCATTTATTATCCGATCCTTTTGAAAATTTGTGAGATTGTAGATATTTTTTATTGCGGGGGCGGGAGGGGGCCTGGCCAAAATTTGAAACAAACTTGATCTGCTTAGAGACAATACTAGCTTACGTATAAAATTTGGTTGCTCTAGCTCTTCTAGTCTCTGAGATCTAGGTGTTCATACAGACGGACGGACGGACGGACGGACAGACGGACATGGCTATATCGACTCGGCTGTTGATGCTGATGAAGAATATATATACTTTATGATATCGGAGATGCTTCCTTCTGCCTGTTACATACATTTGCACGACTTTAGCATACCCTTTTTACTCTACGAGTAACGGGTATAAAAATAAATCTAAATATATAAATTTAATTCTTAAGATATCGAGCTTATATTTTGCAGTGTATGTGCCCAATATCTTCAATCTCACAAATTTTCAAAAGGATCGGATACTAAACGGCAGAGTTATACAGGCTATAAAAAAAACGTTGCATACTTATCTGAGCCGCATGCGCTGTTTCCTTACATAATGTTAAAATATTCAAATTAATGTTAATTCTCTGTTAATTAACATAAGTACGGTTAACAAACACTAATTCCCCTGAGTAAAGGGTATATCGAAGTCGGGCAAAGCCGACTTTAACTTACGCTCTCGTTTTGAATATTACCGTGTGCCCTACCTATATAAGAACTCTCGAGCCGAGTCGGTAAAGCCATTTCCGTTTGACGGTTATTTTAAATGAACCCATCAATCTCCGAGACTAAGTATAAGGCAGAGATGTAATGTAACCATTAGTTCCCGTATTTAATTAGTTTCCATTACAATAATCACGGCTACTCAGATAATGAAAAATCAAATCTTGATTGGAATTTTTTAGAATTCGTAACTGTAACTTTGAACTACGATTACTTAATGATTTTTTTTTAATGTAATTACTTTTACAATAACTTGAAACAATAGTACCTTAATGCAATTGTGCTTGCATTATTCATCTAATTGTTGGAGGAATTTAATTTGAATCATTGTAGATATATGTCTACCATTGCTTGCAAGTGTGTTTAACAACTGGATTTCATTGCCCGAAATTATATTTAGATACTATTGCCATAAAACAATCTTTTTTAATTCTAAGTACAAAACTCATATAGAAATGAGATAATAGATATATAAATCGAAATATGAAGTGAATAGAATATAAAAATATAATAAGTAGACTTTTTATAGACATTCTCTGCCACGGCTGAATGAGATTCCTCATTTTGTCAACTTAAATTGACGGCAGCCAAGTCAACCAAGCGCTCATCTCTAGCATTTACATTCCCGGTATTTGAGTTTAACAGAATAGGGGTAAGTTCTACTCGATAGGCCATTGGCTCTGCTCGATAAATAGTAAAAAGCAGCCCTAATCTACGCGCCAACGATTTGCGACAGCTCAAATTTAAAAAAACAGGAGAAAAAAATATATAAATTCCTATATCTAAACTACGTTGATGTTACAGGCTGCTTTAAAGAGTGCAAAATCAATTTCTATGTTGAACTTCAAATAAATAGAAAAACTTTTGAGCTGTTTTAAATTTGAATGCCTTGAACAGCTGCCTTAGTTGAATGAATTATTGTTAATGAAGTAATGTGCATACGTAACGCCCCAAATTATTTTCTAGTCAAAAATGTTGCAACAAGAAAAATAGTTCAAATAAATCATAAATATCGTTAAAATGCATATAACCGTATTACTTCTTTAAGGGCCAATTTAAGATCTTTTTGATAGCTGCTATGTCACAGATAACCTTATAATTTACTCTGTTATTTCTTAGTTTATATGAAGTGGTCTACCGTTTTCTATTCCCGTAATGAGAAATCGTATTTAAAATCGCTCAAATGGCCTTGTGTTAGGAAATAATTGAAACAATCAACGGAACCAAATATAAAACCAAACTAAAGTTCTTCGTTGGCAAAGCTTTTTCAACAGCCTTCAATTTTTATTATTTTGTACAACCTTGCAGAGAATATAGTAATATATATTTTATAGAAACCACATTCAATATTTATGTTCCTGATCATCCATCTAGTCAGTCAGTTTAAAAGCTATCTTAATGAAACTTTCCACAAAGTCTTTTGGTCTTTCTTCAGCTCCTGCTCAAATTCAGGGCCGAAAAGTCGTTGTTTACATGTTTGCAAGTTTTCGAAAGAAGTTACGCCCTAAACCAGGATATTGATCATGGATAGCGATCATGTCAGTTTGATATACGTATACCAGATTACTACTTTGAATCATCAATCCAAGGCCGACTAAGAATTTCGAAGTTGCGCAATGCACCACCTTGTTGTTATTGTATCAGGATGTAGTTTGGAATGCTGAACTCGATTTTTGAAATAAGATATTTTTTGAATTTTTGAAGAAAATCTGTCAGGTCTGCACCCATTTCCGAGTGGATTAAAAAAGTTAAGCAATTACACTTCCGATTCTTTTTCATTCTGGTGTTCCTGTTTTCGAATAAAATAAATATGTATTTTTTTCGTTTTCGAAAATGTATTTGAAAAGTAACCTTAACTATGCGGAACAGCACTAAGCATGAGCTGATGATTCGGTTTTGAGTCGGATTTTCTAGCATTCGTCTGCATGCATTTTCTCAGGTACTATGATAGTTCGAAAACCAGTGAGAATCAAAGCAAGTAAGCCCGACGAAATCATCCTTCATTCGATTTTCATCATTTCAGATGTGAGTTTTTTTTCCCCAAATTGCAGTGGCGGGAAGGGTTGTGGTAAACCGGATAACTAGATCGCTTTTCGGAAATGCAAAAAATACTTAAATTTTGACCTAATTAGAACCAGCTTTGTTATTTATAAACAATGTCCTTCAGGAGTTCCAACTACATTCTACGACAATGCAATCAAAGTTGATATTTTTATAAACTAGTTTTAATGTTTAATAAATATGTTTTCCTCCCAAACTTCAACTAGTATTCTGTGGGCACTAAACAATCTTACCTTCTCCAATTTATATCTACAGACAAACTTTGTTTGATCACGTAAAATAAAAAGCATTCAATTGTTTTCTCATTTAACTTTAATATATATATATTTAATAGTACATTTATAAATTACACACGCCTTACAATATCTCACTTTACGTTACGCCCTCATCTATTTGCCAATGCCTTTTTGCTTTTCAGTTCATTTTATTTTTTAAGGGTAGAGGGGGAGAAAAACACATAGAACTTTTGCATTAAACCTGCAATATTGCTTGCAACTACTACTTTGGGGGATACGAATACGACTACGGATATACACATTTATATGCCAACCAACTGTTACGTCTGCTGTATACATGCATCATATATTAGAGAGAGATTTTGTTATTTAACTTCCGCTACTACAATTTTATGTTTCACACTTTGAAATTTCCAAAAAATCACAACAATTAGAGTAGTACACATGTTCACAATTGTATATGGGGGTAGATTAGATGTGTATATATATATATATATTGTATAGTTTCACATACAGTTAAATATGTCTGATTTTAGGTAGTATATAGACGACGGGTTGGTTATATATGCCAAGTAGTTTAGCTGCATAACATTAAGATACTTGTTGATAGTTTAGACAAGAGTTCCAGTGCAGGCAGTGAGCGATCCTCTTTCCCAGAGCAGAGTTGAGATCAGGAGGGGGGGTGGGGGGGGCCTAAAAGCTGCCCGAAAAGGGTTAAGCTGCTCTAACTGGAACCTTAGTAGTTGTTGTTGTTGTTGTTGTAGTAGTAGTAGTTAGGGTAAATATACCGCTAGGGCAAAATTCACATATAAATTCTTGAAACTGTAACTACAAAGTTTTTTTTTTGTTTTCATTTTTCTTTTGTCGCTTGTACATGATATTTTGATACGCGTTGTTAAGCATTCCGCTTCTTTTTAAATATATTTATATATGTATAATAAGCACATTGATTCTTGGATAAGGGTAGCGTGTCGATGGGTGATGTGTGACATTCGACACACTCCGTTGGGTGTGCGTGATGTGGCGCGAACAAAACTGATAAATTCACAATTTTCAACTTAAATCAAAAACGTACGTACTAAATGTTTTATTAACTAAAAATTTACAAACACTAATTATAAAATAAATTATCATTCTTCTCAGTTAATAATATTTATTGCCGCGCAAGTGGTGTCTGGCTCCCTTGCTCTATGTATGTACGTGTACGTGAGGGCCCCTGTGAGAGTGGCTTGAAAATGACTAGGATAATTCAGCACAGGACATGGGCGTACAGCCGATAAGGGCAATGGGAAAGTTCTTGACATGCGTCTGCCATTGCGACGAGACCTGGAAAAATTTCACCCCAGTCCACTCGGTGCCATCAATGTAGACTGTAAGTTGAGAGAGTATGAAAGAATTGAGAGATTTCTCAGTTATCTGCAACGCAGCACTTACCACGCAGCGGCACGGGATGCGACTGCTTGGGTGAGCAAATCAGACGTGCCACACCCTCCACCCACTGCTCCCTCTCGAGATCACGCTCCTTGTCCTTCTTTTTGCCCAAGCGCATAACTGAAAATTAATGAATACATTTATCGAGACTTGCTAGCAGTCAGTACTCTCGTGTGGCTTACTCTGCTTCTGCTTCTTCTCCTTGGTGGCGAAACTAACAGTCAGTCCGTTGGACATATCACCCAGATGCTGTGCATGTTGTGGCAGTCGCCACACCTGCAAACTCCTAAACGTACTCTTAATGCTATTCTTGCCGCCCGCATCACTGCCCCGCGACATTCCGCTCTTGGACTCCTTGACATGTACTTCACCCGGCTTCACCAGAGGCCAATAGTCCACCTGCAGTTCCACAGCCTCGGCGGCAGCTGCTGCCAAAGCGCCGCTGAACGTCTGCTGGTGTAATGATGATGGCGTACTCAATGATTCGCTGGCATTGCGCTCCCTATGCGAGGAGGCCGACGAAGGTGGCGTCTGCAATGGCGGTGAGATGCGTCCCATGTTAAGCTGCTGCTGCGGCGGAGATCCAGACACACCTCCATGTACATTCGGTGAGCTCTGGCTGCCAATTGGAATGGCCGAACTGGAGGCCGAAGCTAAGCCCAAACCACTACCAGATGCATTGGAGCCAGAGGCATTCTCTTCGAGATCCAATGAGGCCTGCGCACCATCCAGATAACCAATACGCACATCCTGAAGAGAATCAAGATACAAAGTTCAAATTTAAACTTGAGTAATAAACAGAAGTTAGACCGAAGCATTTGCAATTCTTTCAGATTGCTCACAGATTTAAACTTTCACCACACAAATCGGTGTTCGAGGCATGGTTTCACAAATGTTTCTGTCCTAAGTTGACAAGCTCAGTGGTTTGAACACGGAATTCCGACTTTCATTTTACTGTGAACCGAACCTTAGGCCGACCTTCGTAGGATGTAAAAGCAGAACTTGAAACTGTTCCGAACTTTATATTTCGGTTCGGTTCAAGAAAACCAATAGACACGAACAAATTTGACCTACTGCCTAGCGACGTCTCCTGTTATCTGGTCGGTTTTGAGCGACTGAGTCTTACAATCGGCAGGAAAATCTGTAAAAACCAATAATAGCCGCCTGATTTTGAGATCCATGATTGCAAAGCTTTTTAGATGATTCACAAAATAAGTGTTTAACATAAGTTGGGAAATATTTTTCATAGGTAGACTTCGAAATGGAATTTTACTAAACAGCAAAATTATATTTTGGGTAATCCCAAGTGTTCTACAGTTCAATTTCAACACAACTACCATACGATTTGTGTAATTTTGGTCGATTACAATAGAAATTTGTACATATAAACGTTAACCAAAGTTCGAATCAACACCTTAGGTTCATTGGTAACCATTGGTAAATATTGGACCATCCAGAAAGCTGGAAAGCGGGGTAAAGGAAGGAAACGGACAGTCAGCACTTGACTCTTGTACAAAGAATGCTAAAACTGTGCCGTCTACCCGTTTTACCAGGCCACCTTATATGGGTGCTTGGACACCGGAACATATATGCAAACGAGTCTGCGTACACACTGGCCAGACTGGGCACAATCACCAAGCTCTTTTTAGAGAAAAATAAAAGTATAAATAGCACTTTATACATAGGTCAATAATCATGTGCTATGGTGCTGTGCGATGAGATGCCAGTGCAACGCTGTAAGGTTCTAAGATCGAGTCCCAAAGAAGACAACAACAAATTTTGTTCTCTTTGTTTTTCAGGAAATACATTTAAACGAGAAAGCTAAGCTAACTTCGTCTGTGCCGAAGTTTTTATACCCTAGCAAGTGCTCGCTTAAATATTTTCAAAAAATACTCTTTTTCCCATTTTTCGACCGATCGTTCGTATGGGAGCTATATGATCATCTATATGGTCATCCGATTTGGCAAAAAATTTGTTTAATTGTGTGAAAGCATGTGAAACAAACAAGTACAAAAATGCAGGATGCTACCATTTAAAACAAAAAAGTTTTTCTAAGACTGTTTTTCAGACCTATCTTTTGTATGGCAGCTATACTATATAGTTGTCCGATTTTAATAAAACTTGATAGAATTATAAAAAAGCATAGAAAACCTACGATTACAAAGTTTGGAGACGTTTCCAGTGAAAAGAAAAAAGTTTTTCTCACTAAAACTAGTTTTCCGACCGATTGTTCCTATGGGAGCTATGAGATATAGTCATCCGATCCGGTCGGTTCCGACATATTAGTAGTGTGCAGCAAAAAGAAGACTCTGTGCAAAATTTCAGCTCGAAAGCTTTAAAACTGAGAGACTAGTACGCGTAGAAACAGACAGACAGACATACAGACAGAGGGACAGACGGACGGACAAAGCTCAATCGACTCAGCTCGTCACCCTGATCAAGAATATATATATAGTTTATGATCGTCGGAAATAAATATTTCTGGGCAAAATTATAATACCCTTTGCAAGGGTATAACAACTAGAGTGGATCTGTCTTGAAGTGTAAGTATTCGAATGTCCTTTGGAATATGGAGGAAGGAAAGATATAGGAATATTTCTGGAAGCTAAAATTAATCTGGGTAAGCTTGCTTAAAATATGATCCCGCATTCGGATTACATTCTTCTCGAACTTTTTGCATTAGGGAATCTTTATGACATAAACGGGATAAATTGAATATTTTCAAGATTGGAAAATGTGGAGTCAAATATCCCAGCAAACATTTTAAATAATTTTTAGATCACACTCGAGTCTTTTTCGAGTCCTCAATCTGATTAAGACAGTCGTAATTGCGATCATTTTCTGATCATAAATGATACTTTAGTCGAGAGAAAATGGTACCCTAGCCGCGATTCCTTTTGAAGAGTCGTTTTTAACCCGTTCTTCTAATCAGTTTTCAATCAGTTTCGAGTCATTTGAGAGTCCTTTTTAGTCGTATTTCACTAAATTTTGAGCATATTCATGAGTCATTTTCGAGTCTCAAGTAATCGCTCTTTTGGATCATCAATGGGAGTCGGAAAAGACTCATCAAGGTGATTTTTATGAAGATGACATTCCAATGATGTTGGGTGGTTAATCTCTTCTTAATCATCAAAGGTCTCGAAAAAGACTCATCAAGGTGATTTGTGCTAAAATGATCTTCCAAATGTCGGGTGGGATAAATCTTTTTCGGCTCGGCTCATGAATACGCGACGTGGATTACATGAGAGACATTCAAGACATGCGAGTCTAGAAAATGCCAACTATTTTAATGCGAGTCTGTGCTTCAAATTCCCAACCGCTTCTAACTCTTTTGTTATGGAGTGATGGGCAATTTCTGATCTAAAGTAATTCTTACTTGTTCTTTGGTTATTTTAAAGATCTTGGAAATTTCCAGCCTTTTTTGGTTCAACACAGACAACTCGCTTAAAAACAAATTGTGAATAGCTTTTGGATTACATGGGCTCAAATCAAGAACATTTTGTACTTGCTTGACGTACTCATATGGTATTGGGTATTGAGTTTAAAACCCATAAGTTCTTGAATAGTCAAGGCAATGGACTATCAGACGGAAAAATCGTGAAATGGGAGAAAAGAAACGATAGCGAACGCCTTAAACTTACGCTGACAAACGGCACAAAGATCTGGCAGGAGTCCTCATCCTTGTAGTTAACCATGGCCTCGGCAATCGGAATCTGTGTACAGGGTCCGGCCGCGTGCAAGTAGCGCTGAATGCGCTGCACCAGCTCAGCAATATCTGACTTGGCCACACCCGCCTCATCGGCCAAGCTGCTAGTCAAAGCCGTAGCGTTCACTGTGGTCACTGCGCTGACCATCGCAGCCGTAGCCGCCGCTCGTTCGCATAGCTGAGACCAATTGTCTGAACCAAACATGGCCGCATATGCCTGATCCATCTGGCTTAGATGACGAGCCACACTGCCACAACTGCTGCCAATGGGCACCAGGTAGAAGCGCAGATGATTCAGCCAGTCTGGCGGACGTACTCCCAACAGCTCTACATAGTGGCGCAGGGTAGCTCCCTGCAGCCAATCGCCTCCAATTAGTAGCAACTTGACTGTGTGCGGTGGTTTGGCATTGGAGTTGCAACTGGAAAATAGAAGAGTAATGAATTCCCTAGGCGAAGTGTCAGTGTTAAAGGCGAGATAGCTTACTACTTTTGTATCTTGGCCATGAGCGCCTGCAGCACCGCCTTGACCTCGGCCGTGTTCTGTGGCACAAATGCCGGCTTGAAGGAGTTGGCAAATAGCGTGACCAGCTTGGCCAGCAGACCGCTTCCACCCAGCGCTTCGGGTGGGGTGATAATTGTTACCACCTCGGGTATGGCATTGTCCTCGCCGGCAAACACACGACTTAGCTGGTCGAGCAGCAGTTTGCGTGGCTCTACATTAGTGGGCGACAGGCAGGTCTCCAGCACCGATCTCGGCTCAGCGCTCAGACTCAGGGTATGCTTCCTTTTGCCGCCGCCGCCGCCACTGTTGGCACTGCTACTGTTGGCGCCACCAATAGCAATAACCGGCGTGTTGCTTGAAGTACGAAATAGACGCGAACGCTTTTCGGTTTGGGCGGGTGTGATGACGCCACTGCCCATGCTGGCGGCCACTGAGCTCACTGGGGTCAGCTGTTGATACTGCTGCTGATGCATCCGCATGTAGTCCTTATCGCCGCGAGGCGGACTGTTCTGCGGATCCGAATTCTGGCCATCGGTGTGGCCTCCAGCGTTGGCCTCATTGCCAGAGCTGTCATTGCCGACGCGATCTGTGAACAGGATAAAGGCGGATAAGTGGATTGGGTGAGTGAGGCAGTGGCTGGAGGGAAGCAGGGAGATGCTGAGATGTGTGAGAGGTGAAACTTTGAGGGGGAAAAGTCATGCACAGGACGGCGGCAATGCCAAACAACGTTGCTCACTAAAACACACGTGAAGTGAGCAACTGAACAATAAAGAGCAATCATTAAGCAACTGAACTGAAACTTGGTTCACCATCAAATTGGCCCACAAATCCCAAGGTGCTTGCTTACGTAGCTCGGGCCTGTCCACACACGCCGAGGAGCATTGAGCATTGTAAATAAATAATAACAATAAAAACAATGCTAACCGAAATATTGTATAATTAAATCTTTTTTTATAGTTTATATTGCCGCCGCCCACGTCCGTGAAGGTGATGTGACATTGTGGTCGTCATTCGGGGAAAATTGGGGTGTACTTTTCCTACTTTTTGGTAGCGTGTCCAACAATTAATCAAAAAGGCGCACGACATGAAAGTGAAAAAGGGGGGCAAACCAAGAGAACTTCAAGGAAAAGAACCGGAAAAACAGCTTGGTTGTGATTTGTGGGGGGGTGCTAATAGTGTTCTTTTTTTTTGTTCTTTCTTTGGTTTGACGTCTATTGGGATTTAATTGGCTTTGCTTCCCTAGAGGGTGGGGAATTTATTTCTAGCATGCACACACTATTTTAGTATAAATAACGCACGATGCACAAATCATAAATAGAGTGACTTCTACTCATTCACAAGTGTGCGTATGCGTGTCAGTGTGAGTATTTGTGTGCGTGTGTGTGTGTGTGTGTGTGTGTGCGTGAGTGTGAGGCAGGACAAGGGATTAAAGATTATTCTAAAAATAATTAACATACACTCTAAAGAAACTTCTATTCTATAATCAATTTTGAAACTTCTTCCTTATTTGTATAGTTTTACGGTATACACCTGCCTTCATGCAACAATTTGTGGCTTTATCTCTTATAGTGTCTGAGATCGACGCGTTCAGACAGTCACACAGACGGGCATGGCTATATCGGCTCGGCTGTCCATGCTGATCAAGAATATATATACTTTATGGAGTCGGAAGTGTTTCCTACATTCGCACAACTTCAAGATCCCCCATTTCCCATTTTTAATGCTAACAGGGCTTAAAATGGATTTAGTTTTGTACTACAACTCAAAAATGTGGATCGCTTGGAGACCAATAGAATATGACAACATATGATGGTACTAAAAAGCCATGGCTGGACTTTATTAACTTCAAGGTTTTCAACCCTACACCATTTCAAGCAAACTATTTGAAATTTTAGTGAAGATGTAGCTTCTGATATGGGATACAAAGCATTTCTATGTTTCAAGTCAACAAAATTTCATCCTAGTCCAAATAACAAAACAAAGTAAAACCAGCATTTCCCATTTTTTCCCATACTATCTTGAAAACTGTTTCAAATTCGACCCAATAATACACTGAAATGGAATAATATCTAAAAACCCTTCATTCTTACCACTAAAATTTGATAAGAACTCGAAAATATTGTCAATGGGCGTTTTCATCAGATAAATCCGATTTACGATTACTAATTTACGATTTGCGATTGCTAATGATTCTCTGCTGAATGTCACTGACTGCAAGTTAGGCTATTTTCTGGCTTTAGTACATTTCGTCAACTCATTTAAAGCTCATTTTTTAATGGCTTTTGACGCTGTCAGTCTGTTTTCAGTTTTGGGGTGAACAGTTGGACTAGCAATCAATAAACGGCCTCACCAATCAAAGATTTTGTATGCTTCCATCTCAGCCAACATGATTGTCATATTTACCAATCGAAATCGGCAATCATTGAATTCAGCAGGTAAAATCGGCAATCATAAATCAGTAATCGTAAATCGGAATTATCTGCTGAAAACGCCCAATGTTGGATCAAAAAGTCAAACATTTCCATTTCATTAGGTATGGTTTATTAATCAGATCTAAGTTTTGAGCCAATACCTACCAAAAATTGCAATATTTACAAGATTTGGTAGAAAGTTTACATGGTTTTGGGCAGAGGCTGGTTATACCCGATAAATATAAATATGCATTTCAAAACAAGAAAGAAAGTCGGTCAAGCCCGACTATCAGCCATGCTCCTATTTTCGCTTAGCAAAAACTTTGCGATTTGATCATCAAATCGTAAAAGTAAGTGCTCCGACACTCGGAAATCGCAAAGTTTTGGCGTTTTTAAACCGGCGACATCTGAGTCCGTGAAATGAAAAGTAAATGCAAAATATAGGTTGATGCACAAACAGTCAACCCACGGAACTATTTTTGTTTAGTTCCTTAACCTTTTTAGATTTGTCTTACGGACTCTCCCACTCCATTCGCACTAATGCAATATTTTAAACAATTATTTAATAGAGATACACAAAATTGAGCGAGATGGAAATCTGCTCACAACAATAACAATTTGCGATTTGGCCATGGTATATATCGATATATAACTATCGATAGCATGAGTAGTGGCGCTCATCAGCTGTTTTT
>JAWNNO010004940.1:0-145598 GCA_035044985.1 Lordiphosa fenestrarum | reverse complement strand
CGAGCCGAGAGTGAGAGAGCCTAAAGTCGAACAACGGTTTCTCTCTTCGCTTCCACTATCGCGGACAGCTGTGCCACGTAAGCAAATTCGATTGTCACTAAGTTTGAACTATCGATAACATTTAAAAATTCAAACATTTGAATCAAGCCGTTATGTTCAAAGTGTAAAATTAAACGTTTAGTCATTTCAAACCGAACTGAAACACATAAAACGGTAATTGTACATTACATTACACAGGGGAATAAGCGGTTAATAATCTCTCTCTATGTTAATTAACAGAGTATTAACATTTATTTTAATATTTCAACATTATGTTAGCAAACAGCGTATGCGGCTCAGATAAGTATGCAACGTTTTATGTAACCATTATAAATCTGGCATTAATTATCCAAACGTTTTGAAAATTGTTCAGACTTCGAGATTGTAGATATTGCGCACCTACGCAACACTGCAATATATGACGATTTCTTCAAAATTGTTGGAACCATTCGTCATTTTTCATTTCGTGGGTGGGAGGCGTCGTTGTGCGTTTGAAACAAACTTCAACTGCGTGCGGATAATAAGAGCCTACATTTAAAATTTGGATGTTGTAGGTCTTCTAGTCTCTGAGATCTATGTGTTCATATAGACAGACGAACATGGCATGACTATTGATGGTGTAGTGTACCCCATTTACTCTAAGAGTAACGGGAATAAAAATAATTAGAAATCAGGCATTCAAACCACACGAAAATAAGTATTGGTTCGGTTCAGTGGTTCACTCAGTTTCTAAATCGCCGGTTAGGTTCACCTTATAAAAAACCATGATTTTTGTTGTAATGTCACTTTTGGCCTACTTTTCAAATAGTATTCCCATAAACCATTTGAATATCTTTAAAGAATTTAGAAATATGTATATTTATGATGTCGAACTTGCAGAATTCGCCCATAAGTTCCTAGAGGAATGCCCGAGGAAAACAGAAAATGTAAGCTAAAAGACCATGCGTCTAACACACCATATTTATCATATTATTTCCAACTATGATTGAATTAAGGTAACGAAGAACTACAGAAAATTAAGAATAGTGTCCACCAGAAGAAAGAATGCAGATTGATGATAGGTAGCTTACAGGGTTACATGCTGTAAAATTTGTGTCGGCAATTCTTACCAATCCGGCATTGCTATGGATATAGAGGGAAAGTTTTTCTTTGTAATCTTCGGTGCGGCTCTGCATTTCTGTTTGCGGCTTTCTGTTTCTGTTTTCTGTTCGGTTTGGTTTGCGGTTCGGCTTACCAGCTGGACTAAGCAGTTCGATTCGGCTCAGAACCGGCTTGAATCCCCGCTAAAAACCCTGATACTCAGAACCATTGCCATTTTTTTCAAAATAAATCACCAAGTTTCATCTATAGCCGCTTTGAATTAATATTTTAGCCATTTGAGCATACAGCCAAACATTTTATGTAATAAGGTGATTTTTCTCGCACTTTAGTTAGCTTTTGTGGAAAAGTTACAACCTGTTTATGAAGAAAATGCATATTAATCTTATAAGAAAACAACTGGATTCGTACTTAAAATTTGTAAGGGAACAATCTAAAGGCTACTTGATTCAACATAAAATTTGTGAAAAAGATAGGCAGCGTTCTTTGGATTGCGCATTCGTAATCAAAATAAGCAGTGGGTGCCTCACATAGTGTGCAAGTCTTACAGAGGATGTTATTTGCTTACAGCTGAATTGCAGTTTACACTTTTAACAGACCTGCCAAGCAATAAATAAATAGTAAGCGAGTAACTTTCGTCGAGTATGGTTACAGGTGAGTACGACTCCCTAGCTGTCAAACTGACACCGCTTTAATCATTTTTGCTCCTGTAATATTCTTATTACACTAGTTTGGTTAAATGATTGTTTGTACTAGGGATAATGGAAATAACATCGATAAATTAAAATATCGATATAATGGATATATTGGATTTATTGAATTTTTCCTAGGCGACAATCGGATATCGATTTTTTGTTGAGTGATTTTTCAGCGATACTTACCATTTGTATAAGTAGTTCAGCTATAATTGATTTCTACTTCTAAGGTGCTCCAATTCATACAAATTTTCACACGTTCCATTTAAAATTTTATACACAAATATACGTTTTGGTAATCCTATTCAAATTACTTAAATCCATCTTTTTGCCATCTCTTATTTCTGAAAACCGAACCTGAACCGCTCACAGGATCGAATTTTCTAAGTTGTTAACTTCGTGAACCAAGACCCGAACTGCACCCTTTTTGCATGGAAAGTGGTTCGGTTCAAAGAATCACTTTTTGCAAATTTCTTAGAACTTAAACCAGAGCTGCAAAACCAAAAACATTTTTTTGTATCTCGGGCTCGCTGGCGCGAACCAAAATTAGCCAACAGTTAAGGTTGAATATTTCCAGTTCGAGGTTTTTGGGTGAAGGTTTTGGATCGAACCTTGGTTCAGCGCATGCTTGACAAAATAATAGCAAAATAAAAAAGAATACAATAATTTACTAAATTTTAGTAGTTAGTTTAGTCCTATGTGTTATAAAAATTGCTCTCGACCTTAAAAATAACCCTTTCCATTTCGTAGTTTCTATTTGTATAGAAATCAGATCGTTTTTGGGACGGGAACGGCTTGTGGAATACCAGGGAATATTAAAAATAAAATTAACTGTTAAGTAAAATTCTATTAGTAGTTTTTGTAGAAAACTATTATTTTATATATTATATCTTGATTATGTAAATCATTAAAAAAGCTTGGTTTATTAGAGGCTGGGATTTAATAAGTAGTTATAAATGATACCTAGGTTTTTTATTACACTTTAATTTCCATTTTAAGACTCCGTCGCTTAAAACGAGCCAGATGACAGATAATGTCGCTTGACAGAAGATCAAGTTTTCTGATGTCTACAATTTGTGTTGAACCGAACCGAAATTTGAAGTTCGGAACTGGTCCGGGTTCAGCTTTTCTTTTTAAAGAGGTTCGGTTCAAGGGTTGGATCACAGGGAAGTAAAAGTCGAAATTCCGGGTTCGAACCGGTTCGGTTCAGAACTTAAGCAACAATCGCTGTCTATTGCCCAATGATAATTATACTCTGTCCCGTAGGTACATAGTGTGTTATAAGCTTTTGTAAAAGGAAGTATAACAGCCAAAAGGAAGCATCTCCGACCCCATAAAAAATATATATTCTTGTAAGCATCAACAGCCGAGTCATGTCCGTCTGTCTGTCAGTATGAACGCACAGATCTCAGAGATGGTAAGAAATAGAGGTTTGACATGTATGGGACATATGCTTCTTATGTCTGCAGGCAGATAAAGTTTATTTTCAATTCTGGATTACTTATCGATCCGCCAAAGGAATGGTGATGATCGGACGGTTGGCGAGTTATGATCAAAAGACTGTTCGCTGCTGCAGCGTTGCTTTTTAGCTGCTACTGCAGCATCAAAATTTATAATGAGAGTATAATTTCGTTGGTACTGAGTATGTTATAGTCGGGCTTGACCGACTTTCTTTCTTGTTTCAATGTGCTAATTTGGAGAGTTATCATTGCAGGCTCAAATCCAAGATCTGCTAAATGGTAACGGTTCATTCGCATTTTGCATTAATGGACGCTTTCTTCTCATCAAAAGTAAGTCCTATTTTAGCATGTTACAAACATATGCACGACTTTAGCTTACCCTACTCTACGTGTAAGGGGTATAGAAATTAAATGAAGATCGAGTAATCTATGTTCGTAAGCTTAATCTGTCTAGGATACCAGCCTAGTCTTAATATTCAATTGAGCTTACATGAATGCCCCTAAAAGTATGCTAGACGCAACGCCGATGGGCAGCGCCCAACACACCTTAACACTTTCTGTGGCATCCAACTTACTTTTTAAGTTGTTGTAAATGCTCAATAAGACAGTCCACAAACAATTGGCGTATTTAATTAACCATTTACTAGCTAAATGTTAGTCCAACCCTTGAAGTCAAAATCCAAGTATTATCAGCTACTCATTACCATTATCCAAAAACTGAACTTGAGCTATTTTAATGCAGTTTGCCAAGCACTTTTTGGCCTCCCCAACGCCCTCAAAAAAGCATTTGCCAGTTACGTGCTCATCAGCATAATCAAGAGTCGAGAGCTCGAGGCAAGAGTTTTTGGTAAGTAAAACTTAAATGCAATTCGAAAGAGATTACAATTATTTGATTGCACTCGAGAGTGCCAAGGAGAGAAAAGTTTTGGCGAGTCATAAATTGTGGAACGCAATATGCCAGATAAGTGTAATCGAGATCTTGACGCACTTTCGGTTCTGGTCTGTGGAGATGAATCACGACAAGTGAATCATTAGGATTGAGTGAATGGGTTTCTTGGCTGTGGCAAAGGGAAGTGCATACAAACAGACCGCAAGTCCCAGTCATAAATTAAGACGTTCAACAATAAATAAGCAAACAAACAAAACGATGCACGTGTTTGCGGTTGGCAGCTTCAAAGAGTTTGTCAAGCGACGAAAGTCTGTGGCTAATTATGCGCACTGTGCGCTCCCCCCCAAAGTGAGATTCTCCCCACTCGAACGAGCGGTGCTCTCGGTCTTGGATCTTCCCGCATTCTGTCTGATGCAATTGCCATGCACAAAGACGGAAAAGAAATGCCAAAAAGCCAAAAAATAAAGTGACATGTGAAAATATGCAAATATCAAAAGTGAATGAATGGGTCTGGGTCTCATTCTGCTGGTGCAGGGCGCTGGTCCTGCTGCACATCCACTCATTAAGTATAATGGGCGAAAGGCGCAAGACGCGACCCATCGCCTTTGTCGTTGTCGACATACGCTTTAATTATGATGTCGAAATTCGCATTAATTGCCAACTCCTGCATGACCCTACATTTGACTGCACTTTAAAGGAGAAAATGTTCCCTAGTCTCTTTTCGCTGTGACAGCAGCTTATATAATTTTTGACAAGCGTTTAAATGCGTCGCAGACCGTCGACAGTTGTCAACTGTTGTTATTATTGTGTGTTGTGTTGATTTCAGATTCAGATTACGCTGGCGCTGGTGATAATGGACTTGACGTGGAGGAGCTGGGGGTAACGGAAGACGATGATGTCGCAGCCGACTCTGCCTTGATGTAATTTAATGCATTTGGACAGCACGCGACTTAAATTGCCGCAGCAAGGCACTTAATTATTTGCAAGTGTCCAAGTAGCATATGATTATACATGGGAAAGATGGAATAACATAAAGAACGAACTGAAAATGGCATGAGGCAGGATTTGGAATGGGAGAATTCGGAAAAGACATGATGAGTCTAGTCGTATGTATTCATCGTTCTAGTGCAGAGATGGGCATGAACACATATCGTCACACTTTTCACACGCATACAAGCATGCATACAAGCAATGCTTATAGCGTACGTGTGATTTGTGCAGTCGGCCGCGGCAGAGGCCCCATGGACGTGTGCATAGGAACGTCGCGACGCGCCCATCTCTGTTCTAGTGCCTTAATATGGCTTACCGACCAAGGCCCGATTTCTTAAAGATTCCGGTTGGCCAACCACCGGTCAGATTTGTTAGTCAAGAAGACGAGCGGTTAAGTCATTTGCGTTTCTCAGCAGCAGCTTCGCGTGATATCGATAAATGCCTATCGCTGCTTCAGGGTGACCATTCTGTTTGACTAAACGAACGAGTTAACAGCTGACTCGGTTTGGTTTGTTTGTTTTTAAATGCGATTGCGTAAAAATTGACTAAAATTCGATGCTCTGCCTCGTCGAATTGCATTTCCATTGCGTGGAGTTGAAAAATTCATTGATTCATAAACATTTTGTGTTGCAGCAAACAATAAAATAAACAAAGCAAGTGTGCCTGCCAGCTGTTTGTATATCGATAATTTCATCGGGGCTGAGCTCGCGGTTAAAGTTGACCGGTGGATGAGCAGCGTTTAAGTGTGTCCCTCCAGATACGCCACCTACATCATTAGACACTCAAATTCGGTTAAACTGCCTGTCAAATTGACCAACCAGACTTTGAGAAATCGGGCCTAAGTCTCACTGTGTAACTCCCCTAGCTTGTATATATTTGAAGAAATCTAACCGACTACCGACTATTCAAACTTCACCATTCTTTCGATCGATCGAAAAAATAATGCGGACTTCTAAATATGGGTAAGAACTATCTAGCTGCAAAGCTGTCGGAGATAGAGCGTTGGTCAAATACGTCCCAGACATCGGTTTGCTATAACGGACAGATGAACGAATAAACAGACGGACATATCTATATCGACTTGAATGGTGATGCTGATCAAGAATGTATTAAAAGAGATATAGGTTCGACACGTGTGGGACATAAACTTGTTATATTTACTTACAAGTAGATCAAGTTCATTTTCAAATTTTGCCAAGCCTTCATTTGCCACACAATTTAGATAAACGAAATATCTCGCACATTAAAGTTGGTATTAATGTAAATTTGATACATGTTGTCTCAAATTGAAAACAAAACAAGTATCGTTTGGATCAATATAGTCCCAAAGAGTATCAAATTGATATATCGGTTATTAATTTGATATTTAGTAAATTCATTTGATAAGCAAAAGTATTAATTTGACACAGGCACTTTTTTATGATGGTTCAAAAATTCGAAAAGTCTTGCTCGCATATAAAACGGATTCTGCCGATGATATAAAACATCGGTAATTTGCTAAAAATAAAAGCAATGTTGAACAATCTCCCAAATTATTAATTTAAAGTGATTCAATATGAAGCACAAGCTCTTTATAAAAAAAAAACAACGTTCCTTGCACAACCACAACCAATTTCATTTTAATCAGGGCTGCAAAGCGGTTTTGGACCGAACGGTTCGAGCACGGAATTCCGACTTGTATTTTACTGTGAGCCGAACCTTGAACCGAACCTCTTTAGAATTAAAAGCTGAACCTGAACCTGTTTCGAACAAAAAATTCGGTTCGGTTCAACAAAAATGCTAGACATCAGAAATTTGACCTTCTGTCTACCGACTCCATCTGTTATTTGGTTATATATGGTTTAGTACTCCTAGAATGGACAGGTAGTGAAATAAAAAATGCAGAAAAATATTAGATTTGCCTATAAGAACCATAATAACTTCTGTTTTTTAAGCACGTCGACTCTAAAGCTTTTTAAATAATTCTGAAAAGCAAAAGTCTTACACATTGAATACTCCCATGTGTTCTACCAACCAATTCCGACCCAAAAACAAAGCGATTCAAATGCGACTTGTGTACTTTTGAGTTTGAATGATTTTAGAACACATCGAACATAAAAATTATTAATATTCTTTAAAGCTTGGACTGAACAACACCAAAAACCTCAAACCTAGAATTTCCGAACCATAACTATTGGCTTATTTTGGTTCGAACCAATGACCCCGAGATTTGCAGCCCTGATTTTAGTACTTTCGAGAATATCAAGTTGACTCTTGGAGTATTGAAGAGAATTTGAAACTTAGTAGTTTCAAATTGTTGACTAAATTTTGTCAGTTTGATTACTACTTCTTTTTGGGTGTAGTAATCGGGACTATGTATCTACACCCAAAAAAATAAATTGCCTTAAACCCCCGAAAATAACCTTAAATTCATGGTAATTTGGCCTAAAAATGGAGCCAAAGACATATTAACCTTACTTTAAGGTCGCTTATGACCTTAACTTTTTAGGTAATTTTAGCCATGGTATAAGGCAAAAAACTGCCTAAAAATGAGGAATTATTGACATTATTTTTAGGAACAACATTCCTAACTTTTAGGCAGTTTTTTGCCTTATACCAAGGCTAAAGTTACCTTATTTTTAGGAACAAAATTCCTTAAAAACTTAAAAATTTTGTATCCCCCCCACGTTATATAAACAACAACCCCCACACCTCACCCTGCCTTGACCTTGTGTGGTGGTAGTAGTATATCGTGTTCAAATTCTTCTTTCGAAAAACTCTTAAAATCGTTTATTAGTAAATAAATATACCTCACCTTAACTGGGTCTCGAGCCCGGGTCCTCCGGTTATTCAGCACTATTTACATGACGTCTTAACGTTGTCCGCCATTGTCAGTACGCGCGATGTGCGGTCAAGTTCCTCTAAAGAACCCAGTCATTTTAGATGGCAAAATTTTTTGTCATTTTATTGTTGAGGAAATGTAACCTTAATATAAGGTGAATTTTTCTTAATGTTCGTAATGTAGAAATATCAGCTTAAGCTTTAATTTTTCAATGATCCGTGTGGCTCAGGTGTTAGAATGTCTGACTTGAACGTGGAGGTAGTAGGTTCGAGTCAAAGTGTGGGCGGAAATTTTTTTTATTAGTTTTAAAATTTTTGGATTTTTTCCTTTGTAGTGAATTTTTTAAGAAGGAATTTTTATACTCAGTACCGTAGGTACATAGAGTATATTAAGTTTGTGCAAAAGTATGTAGCAGCCAGAAGGAAGCTTCTCCGACCCTATAAAGTACATATGTACATATATTCTTGATCAGCATCAACAGTCGAGTCATGTCCGTCTGTCTGTGCTTATAAACGCACTGATCTCAGAGATGTTAAGAGATAGAGGTTTGACATGTACAGGACTTATGATTCTTATGTCTGCAGGCAGATCAAGTTTATTTTTAATTTTGACCACGCTCCCTCCCGCCCCCGCAATTTAGAAAAAACGCCATATCTCCCACAGTTTTGAAGATAGATGGCTCGTTCCTTCTGGACATATTTAGTTATTAATCCTAATTTATCGCTACGCCAAAGGAATGGTGAAGATCGGTTGAACGGTTGTCAAGCTATGATCAAAAGACTGTTCCCTGCTGCAGCGCAATAGCAATTTCTTGTTTTTAAATAATATTTTACTTCAGATTTAAACTGTGCCACATACTATAGAGGTGCTTTGTACAATAGGGGGTCCCAATTGCACTGTTAAAAAAGAAAAAAAGAAGAAAAAAAGAAGAAAAAAAGAATAATATACAATATTGCCTGCAGTGGGACTCGAACTCGTGACCTTAAATTTAGGCGACCATTTCATAAAAAAAACTGACAGAAAATTGGTCTTTTAGGTCAAAATCTGGCCGTATAGGTAAAAAAATGCCTTGAAAGTTGAATTAAAGGTAATTTTTTTTTAGGAAGTGCTTAACCTTGATTCTAGGCTGCTCTTTTTTTTTGAGTGTATCCTCCAAGGGATTGGCATAGATTGATTAAGCGGGAGTCGAGTTATGAGCAAAAGAATGTTCACTGCAGCAGCGCTGCTTTCGGCTGCAACTGAATCATCAAAATATATAATGAGCACACACTTTCATTGGTACAAAATATATTACTGCCGGGCAGGCCCAACTTTGTTACTTGTTTTTTTGGAAAATGTTATACTTCAACTGACTTAGAATCCACATTTTATCTGAAATCCATCCAGTTTTGATAAACATTGAAAGAGGCCTGTTTATTTTTACTGAGCATGTGGTTTTGTTTGTTTCAAAAATGAGTCCAACTTCAGGTGTTTAAAAATATACTAAATATGATTTAAACTATTAAAGCAATCATTGAAATTACAATCGTAACGAGTAAATATTAAAGATTGATTTTATCTGAGTGTTAATTTTCAAAGGACATAGTGAGAATTCAGGACCAGTGCATGCGAATCAACTAAAAGTTACCGCTAGCTGTTTTGCACTCTTCGCGCTGGAGTAAGCGTAAGCGCACATGCTACAGAGTGGGACAACAGCAGGCATCAATATATATTTTTCTCTTTTTCATTGCTTTTCCAGTTGAGCTACTTCCAATTACTCCACCTCCTTTGCACTTTCCATCTAGTTTTTTTAGTATTGTTTACTTTATTGTTGATGTACTTGTACAATTTCAATAGTTTTCAGAGACCAGCCCCATTTGTTGTCTATGTTGTTTCCTATATTTATGTACGTATGTATGCCCCTGCAACGTTTACAGCACTCGGACGGCCTGTTGTTTGTTTGTTTTCGTTTTGCTTTGTGCTGCTTGTTTTGCAACACCCACATCCTGTTTATGTTAATTCCTGGCCCAGGTCTGGCAACGCTTTTTCATTAGCCCCGAAGGCCTAAAGCACAACCCATAACTCTTTTGTTGTTTGTGAGTCTTTTGTGGCTGGTTGTCCCTCCCTCTCGGCCAACTGAACCTCCAGTGTTGCAAAGTGTTGCAGAATTTTACGAAATTCCTCACCAAATAATGGGCTCGCATAAGGGTTTGCCGGGACCGAAAAGGGTGTTCGTCTCATTATGCACAACTCGATGCATTTTAATGATGTGCCAGGGCCCTCTCAAATATAATTTCATTTTTGCATTTTTGCATCTTTTACTGCTTGAAAACTGGAAATTGATTGCCGGCCAGAGGAGTAGCTGCAGCAGCCGCAACAACAGCACGCAATGCATAGCAAAAATTACGGTCCGATTTAATGAGCTCAAAAAATGCGCACAACAATGAAGGGCAACTGGCCCTGGACGGGACACGGCGAGGGCCAACCCGAGAGGCAATTTCCAAATGGCTAACAGACCTCTCCTCCCTCGTTTTCGAACCACTTGGGCCACTGCACTCGTGTAATTAAATGCGATTTTATTGCCACGATCAGAGGGCAGCAATAGGTGGGGCCGTCAGCCATAAAGCGAGAGAACAAAAGTGTTGAAAATGCGGCGCTGCAAACTTGATTTATGCAGCTGAAAAAGCCTACCAACTACGCCCCCTGGCGGTCAAATGCTGGAACTTCCGCCATCAAGAAAACAAAGAGTGCAGTAATTAATTTCAAAGTCAACAATTTATCGAGTGCCCTGGGTTGGGAAAAGCTGGTGGGGCTAACCGGAGTTGAGGCGGCTTACCAGGCTGCTGAGTGCCAGGGTGCCTGAAATAAGTCCAATAAAAAGAAAAGATTCTCGGAAAAGATTCCGAGTGGTAAGTTTAAGATCATGGAACATACAAATGCTATCATTTTCGCTTTCTTCCCAAAAATCTTGAGAAAAGTTTCTAAGGTTGTTTTAAAATATGGATGAATGGGATGAATGGGTCATTATTGTATCCCTGACTTTGGCTCCCAGTTGCTTCTGACTGGCATGTTTTTACCGGTCCATCCCAATCTTCAAAGTCAGCCCCATTATGTTTGGTGTTGATTAAACTACTTTCGCATGCAATTTGTTCAGGTGAATGATTTCTGACTTCGTTCCGCGAGGAACAATTGCCAGCCGTGAGACGAAGCTCAAGATGGCGTGTGGCAAAGCCATAAAAACTTACTGCCTACATAAAGAAGGTACAACAATAGAAATGGGGGAGTTGCGACTGTTGTCTCCATTGTTTAAAAATGCGCTAAATGAACGCAATAAACCAACAAGAACATAAACCATTCGAGTTGGCAAAACCCTCGCCACGCTTCGTTGCCTACTGCAATGGAGTAGGAGTACTAGCAGTACCAGACCGGGTGTCTCCTCCCTTGCCGCTGTCTTTCCTTCATTTTACTTTCCAACTAGCAGCCATGATCGTCGACAAATGGCCTCAATCAGCGTCGGCAACTTGGACTTGAAGTTGTTTTGTTTTTGGCAGCGTTAGCAATCAACGCATTGTCGACAGGTGGAAAAAACTTCATGGCCAATGAATTGTGGCTGCCACTACTATGCGTATTGTGCCTGAAGCCTGAATCCACTTACTGTTGCTGCTGTCTGTTGGTTGGTTGGCCGAGGCCAACAACAACACACGTGCAATTTGGTGCATTAAAGTTTCACACTGTTGTTGTTTGGTTGGTTGGTTGACTGCCTCTTTTTTTGGCTTTTCGGGGGTTTCTCGCTGGCCGCATTGTTTTTGCATTCTTTGCTGCATTTGCTGTTTAATTTGCCATGCATTTTGTCCTCCCTTTTTGTTTGTTGTTGTCGCCTGCCACATGCAGCTGGCAACAAAATGGCGTTTGTTGGCGAGCCACCTTCTTGTCTACCCCTTTCTTGCGAACGTATTCATTGCACCTGGACTTTATCGTCGGCGTCGGCGTCGCCGTTGCCTGTCAACAGCCAGGTCTTTTGGCTTTCGGGGGAGGGGCGTGTCTTAATTGAACCCTTCAAAAAAGGAAGAGATGTCTGCTTTTAATTTGGCGACCAATTAATTAATGCAACTTTTGATGAAGGGTACCTTCGAGCCAAAAAAAATTAATCCAAACGGTAATGAAAACAGAGTAACCCTTAATAGTTCTTTAGCAGAGCCGAAAATGGACATTAAAAAAAAAAAAATTTACTTAAATATGATCTATAGGTCAGTATGTTTTCTCATGCTCAGTTGGTCGAAATAATCGTGAAATTGGTACTTCTGGCATGCATCCATGTCCGACTAGGCGTGTTAATACATACACACTGATTAATACATACACACCCATAGATCACTTATATGTAAAAATGTTTGTTATAGGGCGTTTGGTTAAAACGTTATCCGAGTCTAATTTGTATTTTTCATTTTAAATAATAAATATTTTTCATCATTTTAATTAAAAATTTGTTTGTAAAAAAAATTGTAACAGTAAAATTTTTAATATATATATTGAATGCCATTTTTTGGCTTTCAAATTAAAAACAATTATTATTTTGCAATTTTTTTTCAAAAGAGCTATAACAGTTACGCTCCGTGCTTTATATAAATAGAAACACTTTGTCCTGGCTTTGATGTTCATGAGCTGTATGAAAGTTTTTCTACTTAATTAAAGTAATTTGACGAATTAAAAACTCCGAGATGCTGGATACAGACCTGAACAGTAAACAATATTTTGAATAATCCCCATCCCAAACCAAAATCGAAATAATTCCCTTGAACTTTAAGTCATTTTCATTTCGATTACCTTGGCCTAAAAACGTTGAGCCTCAAAATTCTGAACCTTAACAGTTGGCAATTTTTAATTCGAGCCCGCAAACCGGAGCTCCCAAAATGTTTTTGGCCTTGCAGACCTGATGAAAACACATGAAATCAAGGGAACAGAGTTTTTTGCAGTCGGGGCCCTCGACTAGAGTCTCCTTACTTGTTTATTATAAAGAAGTATGAAATTGACCGACTTAATTATTTCTGTTGCTCATAACTTGACCATCGACTATCCGATCTTTGTAAATCCCTTGGCGGATCGATAAACAGTATTGATTTCTAAATATGTGCAACTTAACTACGGGAAAATATATTGATAGATTGCCATAAAGCATACGTGATCTTTGGAAGCCAACAGCTGATTAAATAAATTTCACATTGGTATAAGATAATTATCGATAAACTAGTTGGAGTATTATCTATGGAAATCAAATTCATTTTGGCACAATCCAATTGACTTATAATTCTTTTATATTTATTTTCCCAAAAATTTGAATTTATTTGAACCAAAAGAAATTGAATATAATTTCTTGACACGTTACTTTAAAAGCCAGCTAACGTGCAACACCAGACTGGAAATACTCTGCTAGGTGACATAAGTAAATGCCATCAAGTACCTTTCCACCCTGCCTAGCAGGTATACAGTAGTCGGGCAGAGTTAAATTACCTTTTGCTTTCACCATTTTAATTTTGCTAATTTATTCAATTCAATTTATTCACGCTTACCACTTGGAGATTGGATATCTGTATGGCAATTTTTGTTCAGGCAATTTAAGCCCCAAAAACTTTGGCAGCACCATCATCACTTTCATGCAAATGGTTTGCCACGCATATTTAATGCCAATTTTTTAAGCACAAAAAAAATGCATAGAAAAAACCCGGCAAACACTTTTCACGATCAGTGGGCCGCATAAAAAACCCGTCTCCTAAAAGTCCCCGAGAAAAAACTTCTGCCAACCAGCCAGCCCTCTGCATGCATTACGCTAATTAATTCTTGATATATGGTACAGAAGCTGTGGCCAAAACAGGGCCACAAAACGTGAAACTGGCCATAAAAAGGAGTTGGCAGCCATAAAAAAGGAAAGAAATAGGAGTAACTGAAATAGTAGCAACTACATTTGCTCCAATTTTTTCGGCGCTCTCTGGCTCCTGTAAATTCATGTGGGCAATTAAAATTTAGCAGGCTTTAAGCACAGAAGCTCCTCCTTTGCCTTGTGACAGATGCCGCGGTTAAAGTTTAATGACAAAACCCAGAGAACCGAGCGGGAGAAAAAACACGACCAAAAAGAAAAAACGGCGAAGGGAAACGGAAGAGGAGGCAGCGAAAGTGAACAGTTGCAAGTGTCTGGCTGGCAAGGATGCAGCTTCTGTTGCTTCTTCTTTGTGCTGCCACATGTGTCCTTATACGCCAACGCATCTCTGACAGGAAACCGTTCCCAGCCACCGCCAAAATGTGGCAAAAACGCAAGGACGAGGGAGCTGCTGAGGAACTTTCTCACATATGCGCAAGTAACATTCTACTAGTCTTGGCAGCGAAAGTGCGCGGAAGTATGTAATAAAACAGGCGCGGAGGAGTATGGTGGGGGTAAGCTTGTTGCACTCGCTGTTGCAATTGTCTGGAAAGTGTTGAAGGTGCCTTTAAAACAAAAAAAAGGAACAGGCGACATATGCGGTAGAACCTTTGGTACGCGGAGCCACATTAGGATGCGGCATTTGTGTTTAAGTGTCGTAATATTTGTAAAGCGCCACGAACTGGGGAATATTTTGCTATGTAATTTATGTCTGTGGTTGGAAACACATGGTGAAAATAGTAGAAAAACCTAAGCTTCTCATAACATGCTTAAGGAAGGTGGGTATTAAATATGAGGCTGGTTCAATCTGTCATCTGTAAAGAAAAACCACTCTAAGTTTCACACAGTTTCTTCGGCAAGTTTTATTGATCAAGTGGAAATGAGCAACAGCGGCCTGAAACCGATATTCATTTTTAGTTTGAAAACCAAAAATAGAGGAAAGTTAACTTTGGCTCGGAGGTTTGTATACCCTTGCAGCACGTTTTCTAACTAATTTGAAGGCCATATCCACTGAAAACAAATAAGTTTTTCTCAATAAGACTACTTTTCTGAGTCTACTTTTGTATGAGAGCTATACTATATAGATTTCCGATTTCGACCAAACTTAATGGAATCATGGGAAAGCATAGCAAACTAAGAAATATATATAGTTTGGATGCTTTTTTTTTGAAAACAAAAAAATTGTTCTCTCTAAAGCCAGTTTCTCGACCGATCAATTATATGGCAGCTATAACCTATAGTCATCCGATTTTGACAAAAATTTGAAGAATTGTGGGAAAGCATATGAAATAAATACATGCGAATTTAAAAGAGATTTACATAGACAACAAAAATGGTTTTCTCAATAAGACTACTTTTCTGACTCTACTTTTGTATGAGAGCTATACTATTTAGACGTCCGATTTCGACTTAACTTGGCAGAAACGTGGAGAAGCATAGACAACTAGTGCATTAAAAACAAAAAAGTTTTTTCTCACTAGAACTAGTTTTCCGACCGATCGTTCCTATGGCAGCTATATGTTATAGTCTTCCGATCCGGCCGGCTCCGACAAATGTGCAGTGTATTTGTACCAGAAGACTTCGTGCTAAGTTTTGTGGCGAAAGCTTTAAAACTGACGAAGGAGATACAATAGAAACAGACGCACGGACAGGCGGACAGACGGACATGGCTAAATCAACTCAGCTCGTAGTGGTGATCAAGAATTTGTGTACTTTATGTGGTCGGAAATGCTTCGTTCTATGCGTTAAAAACATCTGGACAATTTCAATATACCCTACGCAAGGGTATTAAAACGGAAATTGGGCAAACCGACTACAACATACTCTGTACCTCGCAAAGTCTGCTAAGGTTGTACCAGCCGCTGCTGTCCAGCATAAATGTTTGTTTTCCCCATAACTCGAATACAGTTCATAAAATGTTTACCATTTCTTTCAGAAGTTACAAAACTTCTATCCATACAATTTTGGGAGATACGACGCTTTTTCCTAATTTCGGGAACGGGAGGGGGAGTAACAAAAACTGAAAACTTGATCTACCTGCAGGTATAAGAAATTTTTTCCCATACATGTTGAACCGCTATCCCTTAGAATCTATTAGATCTGCGCATTCATAAGGACAGACAGACGGACAGGGCTGTTGATGCTGATCAAGAATATACTTACATACTTTATGGGGTCGAAGATACTTCCTTCTGGCTGTTGCATAATTTTGGACAAACTTAATAAGCTTTTCTTTGGATTCAGAGTGTAAAAAGCGACAATATAAAAGCGAACCCTGCTCCTGTTAGCTATCATCTGTTTATAGACTACAGTTCAAATATAAAGCAAGCTACCTCGTTTAGTTTAAGTTTGACAGTCATTAAAAGCAGAGAGCCTCGTTAATGTCTACGAAAATGGGCACAAATGAAGTAAAATCTAGTAAAAGCATTAAGAATCTATTTGTTAATACACTAGCCAAATCTCTTACAAATTTTTTTTTCCCTTTTAATTAATACAGGGTGCGCCATATAAAGTGTCGGTATGGCAACACTGAATAAATATAAAAACAAACAACCGATTGCTATATGTTGATCTTGTTCCTTTAATTTGGTCCTGTACAATTTATTTCGACTACTTTTTGAACACAACATCAATCAAGTGGCCGCCTTTATTGGCCACAACAAAATGTGCCCTTTTTGCGGCATTTTCCATCACTTTTTCGAGCGTTTCAGTCGATATAGTGGCGATTTCGGCACGAATGTTGGCCTTAAGCTCTTCAATGGTCTGTGGATCGCTGGCGTAAACCTTGCTTTTATGATGAACAGCGTCACTATTTCGGCACGTTGTTTTGGTGTGAAGCGTTCCATGGTCAAAATTGTACTAGATTGATGTTTCCAAAACATGTCTAACAAAAGCAATCGGTTGGTAAATGTCAAAGTTATTCAGTGTTGCCATACCGACACTTTATATGGCGCACCCAGTACAAGATTTAAACCAATTGCTTGTAGAAGTATTGAAAGTTTACGAACGCCAAAAAAATACCTGGAAATTTAAAAATTTTATAGGCCTTACACTTCACGAATTCTCCAACAATATACCAAGCAGCTGCAGGGAGTTGCTCTCAGAAGGTTGTGGGTAAAATTAAACTGGTCTATAAATGCAAAGTTATTTAATCAAGCATTGCCTGACAATTAAAAACGTGGAATGTTCCATAATCAGCGTTGTCAAGGCTGCTTTACGGTTAAGCTACAGTTACGTCATTGGACAAGAAACTAGAAAAATGTATAGCTTCTTAGACATATTATTATATACCGAAATTTCTTGAAATGTGCTTCAAAATAGATTTTTTTAACTGTCGAATTTCGACCTCTGGTCGAGCCTATTAAATTACTATTATTTCCAACCATAAGTGTTTAACACTTTGTATCAAATAATTTCTATTTTAGTTCTCAAATCCAAACTTAGGCCCTGACTTGCTCTTTAACATCCTTTTCTCCAATCTAATTGTCTTAGACAGGAAAATTGCATGCCATTGCACCCTAAGGCTTCGCTGGCCTGTCCGTTAATTGCTTAATAACCAACTGCATCAGGTGCTACCATGATTTGTGTGTGTGTGTTGCCAAAAACACAACACAACTTGATAAAGACATTTGCAACACACTCGACCTATTATAAATATCGAAAGTGAAGTTAATGGCTGCCCACAAAAGTCAGGGTCCTCCTCTGGCTTCAGAAAACAGCTGCGCCTATTATGTGCCCCGAGCCCAACTTGATCTCGATCTAATTTAGGCGTATTAGTTGCCCATGAACTGTTGCAAGTTGCCCGCAACACAAAAACAAAAGCAGGCAAACACAACAAAACCGAATTCGTAGACCTTTTTCAAGAATCCTTGAGTTGCAGTTGGTATCCTGAACTAAGCCAGATAAGGCGCTGCTAATGGCTTCATTAGGTTCTCGTTCCAATGTGTATGCCACATGCCGTGAGGCATAAAGGATCCGATGACGATCTTCAAGCATTCGTTTGAAGTACCGAAGCAGATTCTGTGCCTGATTACAATTCGTTTCGTGAAATTGCTCCATATGAAATATTTTGGCAGTAACTGTACTCCTTCATCTCTCAATGCAGAGGACTTCCATCAACCTGACAATGCACTAAACAATAGTGGAGAAACATAAAACTAAAGTGAAGGAACGAAACATTTCATTTTGTGCATTTTATTGTTCACTTCTTTTCATTTTCATTGCCTTTGGAGCTCCTTGCCTCATATTAATCAAAGAAAATGTCAGAGAAATGCCCAGGAAAATTCACACCTTTTGGCCACAACATTATTTGGGGGAGAGTCCAGAGTTCAGGCCCCTTTTTATGGCCCTCTTCCCACTTGACTTTTATTACCAGCTTTCTTATGAAAAGAAATTAAAAAATATATGTTTATCCACATAAACATACGTTTTACTTTATTCAATAAAGATATGACCCAGCACAGGCCGAATCATTTAACAAAAATGCACAAATTGTGTTGTTGGGTTCCTCCCCGGCAAGTGTCATTAAAAACTTTCCTGGCCACCACTACATATTTTTGTATGCAAAAGAAGTGCCTTGGGTCTCGTAAAGATTTGAGAGAAGTGCACATAAAAATTGTAATCGTTTTGGATTGTGTACTCATGTACGTACACGCTGAAGGAATTTCTCGTTGCTTGATTAGAATGGAATGGAATGGACATTAAAATTGCTCATGAACTTGAGACACAATCGTTAAATATTGTCGATGTGCAGTTATTTTATTATTTTTCGGTTTATTTATAGCGATTTTTGTTGGAGTTATGATTAGTTATGTCTTATGAAATTGAAATGCGAGAAATTCTGAACAAAGGATCAATTTAAGGATTGTTAGTTATGAAGGAAAAGGAAAGAAGAGAAACCACAACCAGGGATGAACTCAGTTTTTATACTCTGTACCAGAGGTACACAGTGTAGATTTAGTTTGTGCAAATGTATGTAACAGCCAGTTTTGTCTTAAACTTAGACAGGACAGCAAGAAAAAGACTTTTTAGCAAAATATCAACATAGAATCTCGAAAAATGGTTTTCTTTTAACAAGGGAAATTCTTCCAGACGGTTTTCTAAAAACTTTTCAAAAATTTTGAGCTGAATTACCCTTAAATTAAGAAAAGATATACATTTCCACAGTTAGTAAGGTGCCCTAAATTTGAGAAAGAACTTTTCATTTATGAGAAAGAACGTTTCTTAAATTTAGAAAATAATTTTAAATTCGAAAAAAGAAATTTTCATCTAGAAAATCCCACTAATATTTAGAAAAATATAAAAAAGTCACCGCCTTTAATTCTCAAGTCCAAATTCACTGCAGTTGTATTAAAAACAAGAAAAAAAGTCGGTCAAGCCCGACCATAACATACTCTGTACCAAGAAAATTTGTCTTTTGATCATAACTCGAAAACCGTTCATCCGATCTTCTTCATTACTTTGGCGGATCGATAAGTTATCCTAATAACTAAATCAAGCTCCCGAAATTTCGGAGAGCTGCTGGGACTGCGCAACAATCTGAATCGCGGCGCGATGAAGGTAGGAGAGCAATCGATGCCAGCAATTTGCCATGCACATCTCATTCCAGAAGAGCTGCTGAGTCTGTTTTGAAAGCAGAAACTAGGAAACAGGCTGTTGTTGAAAGAGTGGCCCAACGGCGGCAAACAATTACTCAAAATATTTGCGACGATAATAAACTACCCTTAAAAAAAAAACATCCGGTATATTTTAAAAAAATAATTTCTTATAATAGGACTGAGACTTCTGAAATTGAGAATATAACTACTAAACTAATAAATTAATGATTTTCTGGATTTTAAAAAAGATTTGAAACAAAGTTTAGAAAAGAAAAAATGTTTCAACTATTTGACGGAAAAGGTATTGAGGGGAGTAGACAAAAGAGCAACACTACACTGAGACTCGTGTAGCCCCATATTTTCTTTTATTATTTTCACTAAAGCATTTTCTTTCACTAAAGCCGTCTTTTTAAAAATCACATTAAAATTACTAAAGATTATTTTATTTTTTAACTGTGTAGAAACAACATTTTTATATATTTTGGGGTAATTTTCTCAGCAATCCGAATATCACCAATGTAGGGAACTTGAACTTGAAAATTACAAACGGCGTCTTTTTCTAATTTTTAGGGCGGTTTTCTACATAGATTTCTCTAAATCTTTGGGCGAATTTCTAAATGATTTTTCAAAATTTTGGTTTTAGGTTTACTAAATGCTTCCTATGCTTACTAATTTTAAGAAAAAACTGTACAATAATTTATTTTACGGCGTATTTCTAAAAACCAATTTTTCGTATAAGCTTGTATGATAATCTAATAGTGGTTTATAATTAGTTCAAAAAAACTTTAAGTTTTGATTAGCATTAGGACTGGTAAATATACGGATGGTGTGAATCGAGCGGACCGGATAATTTTGGAAGTTCGCAAAACAAATAGTACAATCATTTTATTAAAGAAATAAGTAATAAAGTCGGTTAAGCCCACCTACATATACTCTGTACTCACACAAAGTGGTAAGATGTTTGTTATCCCTATAACTCCATCGACTGAAGGTGGTAAAAATATATATTGAACGTGATCTTCACACAAGTATACAAATAATGACTACTCTAGTGGAACAGAGCTTATCCATGGTAGATTACAGGTTAACTTTATCACATGGACATGGAAAATAATCAATCCGGAGTCCTCCGTTTTAACTTTTTTCCAAACTTTTTATGTACCTCCGGTAAAAGATATAAAAACATATCTGTTTTTCTAATGGTATTCTGATGTAAAAACACACGTCTGCAAACCCTTTCCTCACCTTAAGGTTTCTTTACACAGGAATTGGAAAACATCCGCCCTAAGGAGTTGTCTCTCAATTGATTTATTAATTCTTTACAATTTCGCACCCAGCGCTCACACATAATTGTAAGAAGGCAGTTCCTTGTCCTTCAGTTCAAACAAACTGCCAAAAGGTGTTAGAAATCAAAGGCCCTTAGCGCCGCCATTCCATTCCTTCTCCTCTTCAACATGTGGTGGCAACATCATTTTACTTTCCACATTTTTTATGGCTTTTAATTGCATTTCGATGGCCAATAAAACTTTTTCAAACCAAAATTAACGACGGGAAGCGCGAACAAGCATACGCTAAACATAATTAGCGTCTACCCAAGTCAAGTTTATTTCGTTCGGTGCCTTTGATGCTGCATAGGTGGCGCCACATGTTGCGTCTGTTACCAAAGAGGGGAGGAGGGAGAAAAGAATTTTACTGATTTCGCATTACAAATTACAGACGCTCAAAATGTATGTTTTATCTGCACCGCATTTACATTAAATTTGTATAGCGAAACAAAATTGAATATTTATCAAATGGGATTTTATGCAAATACAATCAATTGGTCAATGAGTGGAGAATGTTGGTTTTGAATAATATGCAAATGGAATTCCAAATTAGAGCCTCTGGGCTATGCGGGTGCAGCTGCAGCATCACTTGGGTAGTCCCCCCTATGACATACATTCGCATTATCATTTCCTTTTTTTAGATGATCGATAAGCAACACAATTAGCCGACTAATGATAATTGTTGAGACTCCACTCGATCATTTAGAGGACTAAGGTGCCTCATTAAAATAACTGTCCTGAAGTGCCTGGTCCCACATAACATTGGCAGTGTTCCTTTTCTTCTGCTCCCTTGTAAATGAGTTTGCATAAGTGTTTAATATTTTCCCAACTAAAGGAAGGTTTTTGTAAGTGCCCGACTGGGCTTTGGGTCGGGTCCCATCGGCCACTTGAAAGTAATTAAAAATCCTTTAACATATTTTCTTATCGTGTTAAATGCGGCTGATGATGGGAAGAATGCCATGTCAAACAGTGGTGTAGTTGAATGTGAAAAGAGGAGGCAAAAACGTAAGAGACATGTTAAGTTTGAGGAACAGAAAGTTGGATTAGTAAGTCGTTTTAAACAATACATAAAATCAAACTGAAAATCATCATTATACGAAACTGAGGACTGTACCTCTATGATTCGGAACTAAAGGGGGGTGTTGAGGAATCACACTGCCCAAAAGTTTGTCCGCTCAAAGCAGGTTTCCTCCTAATTTCGCTGTTCGCTCGAATGAGCTGTCCTCTTAAGGGAGCTGTCCTGTGAATTGGGCTGTTCGCTAAAGGGAGCTGTCCGCTATAGAGAACCTCTGAATTGAGCTATTCGCTCAGTGGAGCTGTCCGCTCACTAGAGCTGTCCGTTCATGGAAGAAGCTGTTCGACCAAGAATCTGTTCGCTCCAGGAAGCTGTTCGCTCAAGGAAGCTGTTCTCTGAATTAAGGGCGCTCTCCGCTCAAGGGAGCTGACCGTTCAGCAAACAGTCCTATTATAAAGACATCATTGCCGCTTATCTTAATCCAAGTGGCGAGAAATATCAGAATATAAAGCTCATTGCGAAGGCAAGGATTTTCGACACCTGAAAGTGAGCAACTCATTCGGAGTGATTCGAAACTTGCACAAAAGCAAATCACAAACTTAAAGCTCGAACTAAAAGTACATGTCAAACTTTCCTCACTGCATGTCTAACACTTTAGTTCTTTGACCTTTTCCACCTGTCTGGTATGTCGCAGCCCAATGTCAGTAAACTCTTACCAACTACTCGTATTTACCTACTCAGCCTACACATTTTAGTAGTTGGTTTCCAACCAGGAATCCCCTTCACAAACAACGCCTCTTCTTGAACATTTTGTTTTGCTGAAGTGCGTTACAAGCAACCATTTAAGTGTTCAATTGTGCAAACTCCTCGGTGCCTCGCCGGCCAGCTGGCCCGGGCTCCTGGGCAAAGCATTCTGCTTAAGCGCAGGCGCAACCCAACGCATCGATGTCGTTTGTCGCTTGTCGTCTGTTGTCTGTCGTCGTTTGCTTATCGCCACGCACTTATCTCCAAAGACTTGGCTGACGACCCACGAGGAAGGAGCAGACGCACGGACTGGGAGACAGAGAGCGAAGTACGCTTGAGCGATTGCGGGGCTCACAAGTGTCGCCTCATGCTCCTCCACTATGCCAGGGCAAGATGCAATCTTCCTTTCTGCTCCTTGAGCATGTTTGTATCTTAATTTTCAGGCGCGCATACGTGGAATTCTCGTGGGCTGGAGGGACGACGCGTCGTCTGAGTTACGAGTTGATGGCGCTGAAAGTGACACAAGTCATAAATTCCTTTTGTTTGGTCTTTGTCCCTTTTGGCCCAGACAATTTCAATTTCGCTTGAATGAAGTTGATTCAGTTTTGGGTTTCAGGCTTATCTCAGATATTGGATTACCCAAGCGATCGATCGGTAGCAATGTCAGTTGGTCACATCCTTTGTTTCTTTTGTTTTTTGTCTGTTTTTTTTTTGGTCAATATTTGAATTATTATTTGGTCGCTTGCTCACAGGAAGTAAGGTTCATAAAAATGTTTGTGTGTTTTGGTTTGAAACTATATAGAAACTGGAATAACGATGAGGGAGGTGAGTGGATTGGTTTATGGAGCAGACGTGCAAGAATTTAAATAGTTTCAAATATTGAATGCCCCTTGTAGTTGGCGGATACAAAGAAAGATACCGAGGTATACAATTTTGTAAGGTTAAGGCTAAGAAGTAAAAATTAATTTTCTTATCTTTATATCTTTAAAATAATGCAGAAGATCCTAGACTTGATTCTAGAGATTCAAATCAGTAATGCTTGGGGCTGAATAGTTTATTGATTGGTTCGTTGCAGTGCTACAGAGTTCGAGAGAGACATTTGGAAAGATGCCACTTTAAATGCTCAGATGCATCAAAAATATTGGCAAAGACCATCAAAACTCTGACAGGGAAGAACAAAGAATTGAGGCCACCTTTATTGCCAACTATAACGTTAGTCATCGTCGCTTGCTCCCTTTCTATTGAGTAAATTCTAAAACCTCATAAGACAGGAGATTGAGAGCAGCTGGTTTTGGCCTCTCTATTCTGTTCAACCAAAAAATAATGTTTTTAGCCTGGGCAGCCGTTTCAAAGTGGAACGACTCCAGAGTCTGAGTCTCCGAGTTTTTTTGTGAAATCCGAACCAAATTAACTACAACTCACTAAAAATATTTTTTCAGACCGCGCGAGAATGAGCCGAGCCGAAAATCGGATTAACATATATTTTTATTTTCCTTTTAGTTTGTCTCTATATATGGGCATTACCATGATCGATTAAGGCGGTTATAAGGGGATCGCAGATTAGTAAGGCGTGGTCTGTGTTCGTAAGGAGGAAGATAGATGGACGGATCCCAATTTACGCATCGAAGAGCGAAAATTTGGAACTGTGTTTGAACCGATTCGAGTTGATCTTGATATTTTTGATAGTAAGGAGACCAGACACACGACCCATATTCGATAGTTGGTCTCACTAGGAAAACATACTATACACCATCTTTCAACAAAACCGAGCTATATGACTATTAAAACATAACTTGGGAACACACATAACATTTACTTTATAGATGCGTTCAGTGGGATGCTATTAAAAATCCTTATAAAAGTCCTTATATGACAAACAAATTTTAATGTCGCCGGCATACATCACTGCATGCGAATGGGATGAAACTTGCGTGATATCATTTATGAAGAGGTTAAATAATAAGAGCCCCAAATGACTGCCTTGGGCAACCCCAGATAGAACCCTAATTGAGCTGGATTGTGTTAGATTGAAACGAGCGCGTTGAGATCGATCGCATATATACGCCTTGATCCAGGGAAGAAGAATTGGAGAGAAGCCCAGCAAACCCAATTTATGTACCCAAAGTACGTGATGAACAGAGTCAAAAGCCTTGCTAAAGTCAGTATAAACTACGTTGATCTGCTGCTTATTGACAAAGCCATTGTTTGCAAGAGTAGTTATCTCAAGTAAATTTGTAGAAATTTAAAACCATGTTACTATTCTGATATTATCGAGCGACAATAATGCTGTAAATGGGAAGTCAGGATCTTTTCAAAGAGCTTAGGAGTGTCCGACAGTTTCGAAACACACCAGTAGTTCCAAGTGATTGACCCATTTTATGAATAGAAACAATATACGATTACTTACAAACACTTGGAGAATTTCATAGTTGAAGTGATAGCTTGATAGTTTACCAAGCGGCTCACATAAGGAGTCGGCACAGTATTTCAACACACAGCTGGGAACTTTTCCAGTTCCAGGACTGAAAGACGACTTGATATAACGTTAGCTGGATAACACGATATCGGCATCAACTACAGGGCTTCCAATGCTTTTGGAGTTTATTACTGAATTGGGATAAGCAGAGACAGAATTATTAGACGAGTATGAGGAGTAGCATCGTTGGAAAATGTTGCAAAAAAATTTTAGATATCAGAGTCGTTATCTAAGGAAAGGGAGGGCGGAAACTGAAAGGATTTTCTTTTGGCTTTAACAAAGTTGTAGAACTTCTTAGGGTCATCATAGAAGCTCCACATGCACCTGGCCAAGTGGTCCTTGTGGCATTCAAAGTTAAGAACCATAAATTTAACAAAATCCACGCGAAAATTTTTTGTAGAGACGAGACCTAATATTTTTGAGGTTGGATAAGTTTCTTGTGAACCATGGAGGGGCGTGCGTGCGAGCGGATGGAATCCGAAGGATGCGTCCGAGAAATACCAGTCGACCCTTGATAAAGCATCGTTGAGGGTTAGAAATCCCATAAATGACTAATACTACTTTCCAAATTTGTTTTTTATCAGTTTCAACTTAATGAAAAAAATGGTGCTGCCTCTTTAATGTTGCCTTTAATTTAAAAACGAATGTTCTCATTTGTTGCTCGCGTTCTCCGCCTGGGGCTCCCTGCACTTCCCTTGCCCTAAAGTTCACAGTTGAGAACGTTTGTCTGCTTGCATTCAAGCAGATTTTGGGTAAAAAAATCAAGCAGAAAAAATTCTAAAATGAAGAAGAATTCCTACTTGCCGATTCGTACTACATTTCTCTGGTTGTATAACTAGGGCTAAGAGTAGCTTTGTTTTTCGAATAATTGGCATTGCTGCACCACTTAAAAAAATCTAAGTTTTTGGTAATATTTAGATGGTTTATAGATGCACCAGCTGTAAAAATCTGGAAAGTGGCCATTTAAAATTTGAAAAACTTTGTCCACCGTTTTGGGTCCAAAGAAATGGGAGTACAAATTCACGAATTTTGTAACGGATAAGTACGTGAAATCTTTTAAATTTTTAGGCACCATTGCATGATCAAACGTGATATAAGACCTGATATTTCATTATTTATGTTTTAGTATTTCTACAGATTACTAGTCAATCAATAGAACTAATGACTTGAAATTTGATGTCTATACCCTCCAAGATAATAGCAACAATCCCTGCTTCAAAATATTCAAAAATCTCCTGGGGCACTTTTCCCTGGTTTATTCGGCAATTCCTCTTGAGCTATCACTTAAACATGAATCATAAAAAACAAGGCACAATTAAATGATTTCAATTAAATATCAATGGATATGGGCAATCAACTTAGACACAAACCTAGCCAAACAAGAGAATGAAATCTCAAATTGTAGATTTCTAGCTCATAATGCAATGTTAATTTAAATCGGTATCTGCTTGCTAATGTAAGAGATACGCTAAAATTGTATCCATAGATACTCCCAAATACTGATCGAACATTACTCATATCTACACCCCAGCATCGCCCTCGTATATTCAAATCGAATGCCAGTGGCTCAGCTACTACAACTTGTTTACAATATCCAATTACCCCTTGAAAGATCTGAGGCCCCCCGAAGAGACAAAAGCCAGGGCAGACTCCAACTCCAACTCCAACTTCTCACATGCAAGAAAACATGTCAACAACTCAACTTGACTGCATTTCAACGTAATTGCCACAATAACAGCAGCAACAACATCAACCACCAGACTTCACCTGACTACCTTCTATAAATTATTGAAAGTAAAGTCTCTCCCAGTCACTCGCGTGTTGTGTATCCAACAATCTCACTTATCTGATCATTGACTGACCGACCGCCTGTCGTCCCTTGGCCGTCTTATCAGCCATCAACCATCTGGGCATCAATAATGTCTTTGTTTAGTCCGGAGTCCACACGAGATGTCATCAGACTGTGCCCAGCCCCCATTGTAGAAGTAGAAGAGGTACGATCTAAAAATTCACTGTTGACATTGTGCCATAAAATAAACGGAAAGGTTTCTTGGAATATTCGCTGCTGCTGACAGTTGGTTGTTTGGATCCTCCTCCTGGGTGCAGGTGACTTGACTCCTGCCGTCTCCAGTGTCAGAAGTGATAGATGTTGCTGTTGTGGAAATGTTTGTTTACACAAACTAATTTCATGTATTCTAACCCAATTTCTATATATTGCAGTGTTATAAGCAACGCATTGTGTGTGTCTCTGTTCTGGATGTAAATTGCCTGACTGTCAGGCTTTACGTTGTTTTTTCGCGTGTGGTTGTTGTTGTTGTTGTTGGGGGACCTTGGGTACTCTGGTTTATTAATTCGGGGATTTGGGGAATTAGCTGATAGCTTTGAGGGAGCTGTTCGCTGTTCTGTTTGTTGTTTGTTTGCATTTGAAATGGACATGAAATAAATTCGCTTCATAAATATGCATAAATTTATGTTGGTCGGTTTCATTTTTTTTCTCATTTTTTTGGGCCATGTGAAGTCTAATTTGGCAAGCCAGGCAGGTCTATAAATGACATTTGCTCCCCAAAGAGTTGGTTGGAAGACAGTGGTCAAATCAAGCGCATACAAAAATTAATAGGTTCAGGGATTTGGATATAAAAATGAGAAAATGAAGAAAAAATGAGTTGAAATAGAAAACTAGAAACACCACAATGTCTTGAAACAAGCAAAAACTTACACCAGGTGGAAAAACTGGGTGTGAGATATTCAATATGGCTAAATTTGAGTAGTATCTTTGGTGGAAAGGGATTTGACAATATTTTACCACTTGTCTTGATCCGACTTTCGTTTTAGGATATCGCCTTCGACATGCCCAAGTTGGCTTTTATTTACTTTCGAAATAATGAACACCCTTTATTTCACTAGCATCATCAATATTAAGACCATTTCTAGACATCGTCTCACTTTTCATGCCCGCATGCAACAACTTTTAAAGTGGATGTCAGCTTCCATTCTTAACTGCATCCATTGTTGCTTCATTGAAGGCAAATTGTCAAACAACTCAAAAAATATATACGTATTGTAGAAGTGGCAAGAATGTTCAAAGTATCTGCAAGTATTTTGCATGACAGCGGCGTTAAAAGGCAGACATCAAATTGAATGGCCCCAGAGAGTGGCAGCCGGAGCGGCAGAAGACACATCTAGGCAACTGCACTGCTTAAGGAGGCCTCTGGCCCGGAGTATTCCTCCTCTGGCTGGTGGCTTTTTATGGCTGCGGCTAATAATGCAATTTGCTGTTGGCTCCTTGGAAAAAGTCGCATCATTTGACAAGACATTTATGCGGCACTTGGCGTTGCAATTGCTAAATTAGGCGCAACTGGCAAAGTGGCAGCCCAGCTTCGGGAATCGTGCCGGCAATTATTCAGTTATGACAAACATTATGCGTGGCAATTCTGATGTTATATATGCCACATATGCTTTGACAAGTTGCCTTGGTAATTTGTGTCATTTGCGCCACAGCCGCAATTACAAATCCAATTGAGCCACAAACCAAATGTAATCAAAGCTCTAAACTAAAACTCAATTAGCAACCCAAAAAAGAGTAGATTAAATTATTCAATTAGCCAACCGAAATCTGTGTAATTTAATGTTTATTCAAATAGAAACTTTCGAAATTATGAATTCAAACCAAATTAATAATATTAAACGATTTGCTTGCGGCATTATGCGCAACGCATTTAAAAATTTCTGTGAATAATTTGAAAACTTGTTGAAAATTAATCGAATGAACGTTTCAATAAAACAAACTGTTAATTGTCTTAAAATATGTTTGAAATGGCCAAAAGAGCAAGAAAAAATAAGAAAGAAAGACATAGAGAAAAACACGTAATACACTTGTATCACTTGCCAAAAGCATAACAATTCAATGACGGAAGTATATAAGGAGATGATTTTCTAAATCCAAGAAAATTTGGTTCACACAATGTGAACCCATAAAAAACAAATAAGAAAGCCAGTTAAGTCTGACTGTACCGACGAAAGTGTATGCTCATTATGTATTTTGTTGATGCATTAGCAAATGAAAACAGGATTACTGCTGCGTTAGAAAACTGTTTTTTAATCATAACTTGACTATTATTCTTCAGATTTTCACCAATTAATTGGCTGATCGGTATATAATCCTGATTGCTTATTTTGTCTAGAAAATACGAACCTTCTATCTGTAATTTTGTGGGAGATATGAAGATTTTTTTTTGTCCATTCGGACAGACAGACGGACGGACAGACGGACATGGCTGAATGGATACGTGTTGTCCCAAAATGAAACTAAAAACAAGATCATCTTAATATTCTGTACCGTAGGTACAAAGAGTATATTAAGTTTGTGCAAAAGTATGAAGAAAGCATCTCCGACCCTATAAAGTATGTAAGTACTTGATCAGCATCAACAGCCGAGTCATGTCCGGCTCTCTGTGCGTATGAACGCATAGATCTCAGAGATGGTAAGAGATAGAGATTTGTCATGTATGGGACATATGCTTCTTATGTCTGCATGCAGATAAAGTTTATTTTCAATTTTGGCCACGCCACCTCCCGCCCCCGCAATGTAGAAAAAACATCATATCTCTCTCAGTTGTTAAGATAGATGGTTTGTTTCTTCAGGACATATTTAGTAACCAGGATAACTTATCGATACGCCAAAACAATGGTGAAGATCGGATAAGCGGTTGTCGAGTTATGATCAAAAGATTGTTCGCAGCTGCAGCGCAATAGCAGCGCTGCTACTGCAGCTTGAAAATTTATACTGAGCGTATAATTTTGTTAGCACAGAGTATGTTCTAGTCGGGCTTCATCGACTTTCTTTCTTGTTTTTATACCCTGTTCCCATTGAAAATGGGAAAAGGGGGATCATGAAGTTGTGCGAATGTATGTAACAGGGAGAAGGAAACATTTCCGACCCCATAAATTATATATATTCTTGATCAGCATGAACATCCGAGTCGATATAGCCATGTCCGACCGTCCGTCTGTCTGTCTGTATGAACGCGTCGATCTCAGAGACTATAAGAGATAGAGCCACAAATTTTCGCATCAAGGTAGATTTATGCTGTACGCAGATCAAGTTTGTTTCAGATTTAACCTTTCATCCCCAAAAAACCTAGACCTCCTCTGGAAATCCTAGACCTAAAAAGCCGTCAGATCCTCAATTTTCAAGTTAGATCCTCGTGGTTTAGTATACATCAAGCTAGGCCCAATATCTATCTTTTCTGAAAAGTACAATCAGATCGGACAGAAAACACCGGAGTTATAAGCGAAGCAGTTGAGCTGATAAGAGCACCCCATCTTTAGTGTGTCTTCTGTTTGATTAACATCCGTGTTGCTATGTAGGAGACAAAAATTTCTTCAAAGTCATAAAACACATTTTGTAAGTATCCAAAATACAAGGAATCAGTATCTAAAGTTGATGTATTAATTATAATTATTGATGATCATTATAATAGTTTCGAAAATATTAACTTTATAACATTATAGAGTCAATTTAATGACCACTGATTAGTGGGGGTACTAAACCTACTCTTCTTCCATCCTTTCTGTTCTGTTAATTTAAAAACTGCATACTTTTTTGAAATTTTTTTTGAGAATCACATCTTTTGTCAAATATAGTTAAAAAAAATTTTTTTTAGATCTAGAAAGGTCTCTTTTTAAATCTAGAAAATACTTTTCTATAATTAAGATAATATTCTCTTGCTTATAGTATATATTTTTTTAATTTCAGAAAGTCTCAGTCCCATTATAAGAAATTATTTTTCTAAAATCTATGGTGAATCGCCTTTGACCACTTTTTTAAGGCCAATTTCGAAATTTTAGGCCGATCTCGGCTTAGTTTTTTTTTTTTTGAGTGAAGACTATAGTTAGGGAACACCACAAGTCGGTAAGCACCAGTAGTGCTATGAATCGGTTCATTTGGTAGATGTTATACAAACTCGTAAAATAATTTTCCCAAGATGTTATACAATTTTCTAGCTAAGTTCTTGTGCACCAGCCAAGTCCCTCACATATTCAGCATACCCCTGGAGCAGCAGCCATCAAGTGCATACAAAATGTCTCAATTTCAATGCAAGACACAGCATGCAGTCAGCAGCCGCCACTCCTGCACCTCCCAGACTAATGACAGGTTATCCACAAGGGAGATGCAAAAATAAAACAACAGAGGAAAACAAAAAACAAAAAAATAACACAGAAACACGTCCCAGTGGCCAGTGCATGATCCCTGGCTACCTGCTAACTGCAATTTCCAGAGTCAGGACAAGCAGTTGCCAATAAGTGGCAATGAGGAATGCTGAGGCACAGGCGGGCATCTAATGTCTAAATTTCCTGTAGCTCCGAACTCAATGGAACCTTTAGGTTCTTCGCTTTTTGTTTTTGGCATTGCATAACCAATAATTACCCAGAGCGTCCGAGCTGTGGAGAAACTGTGTGTTGTTGTGTGTTGGTGAGTGATGTGATCCGACGCCTTTTGTTTTAGTTTTCTTTGGTCGGGTGCTCTGCTCGACTCTTTGGACGCTGCTTGTCTTGTTTTTCGGGTTTAACAACTAAATTTGAAAATTTGACGCAAACAATGTGGATGCCTCCAGGGAGCCCAGGATTTCGTGGCTGTGCTCGGAGCCTGAGCATATTTAATTAATTTATTTCCATTTCGAAGTCTGGCGTCGTCTTCGACCCACGTTCGTTGTCTGGGCCTTTGAAGTGTTTCGAAATTAATTCCGATCGTCAGGAGCAAGTTGGCAACCTTAACCGCAGGGGTGCTAAGCACTCCAATTTTTTTGAGCCGGGACCATCCTTTATTGAGCTCGACTTGACGGCGCGTGATTTCAGTTTTTTTTTTTGTTTTTCTCTGAATTTCATGTGATTAGCACACGAATGAGATTCAATTTTAAGAGGGCAGCGGCATACAGGGGCGTGTCTGGTGTGGTTTGGTGTTTTGCAGCTGGCTGGATATACTTTTTTTTTAGTTCAGAGAGAGATACAGATGAAAATGTGAGATCTTTCATGAATATGTATAGAGTTTTTATGATAATACCTATGCACGCAACACAACAGCATAAATTGGCATTTGCTGTTTTCTGCTCATTCTATTGGCTTATTATTAACTTCTTTGTATAGAAATGATCTGCCAACCTGCTCTAAATTGGCAAGAGCTTAAATCAATATATCAGGGTGCTGATAAGTTTCACTTAAAAGAACCAAACAAGAACTTTGAAGTCGAATCATTAAGTAATGGGAATTAAAATCGAAAATGTAGCAAAATATCAAACGAAGTGTTCCAGTAGAATATATGATTACCGAATAGACTTAGAATTCCAATATTCCGAATAGTTTTAGCGAATTGGTCCTTGAAATTGACAAGAACTAATTTAACTTGTGATTTGAAGTATTTTTGGTATTCGACTTAAGAGTATTTCAGCCTTAAGGTGCGGTCAAAAGAAATTTTAATACAGTTTGAAATGTGCTTAAAAAATTAATGCCGAAATATTATTAAATCAAGAAATTCGGGATTTAATAAGCCGTACTTGATACACTCAGAAAAACGGCTATGGGCGTTCTAGACCAAACAGGATAGAATTTAAGCCGTTTTGTACTTGAAATTTCAACTATGATTCGTTTTTGAGGTGTACTTAAATTGAGTACGAAACAGTCAAAACTTAAAATATGACGTAATATTATTGTAATGAGAAAAAACCTTCTTGAATCAAGAACAATTTCTTCTCACAGTAAGATGTAAAATTCTAGAAAAGCAAGTTCAAGCACAAAATATGTTAGATTGAGTACAAAATAGACTAATGATCCTAGCTCCACAAAGTGTGCAACAGAAAATGTGAATTATTTTTAAGCGAGTCAGTTCTTAAAATTCCCGACTGGCTCTAACACTATTCTTATGAAGTGATGGTAGCTTTCTGAAGTATAGTAGCTCTAACTAACTCTTGGGTTATGGGTCTTGGATATCTTTTTGTTTCAATACAGAGACCTCTTTCAAGCGCAAAGTGGGAAAAGCTTCTGTATGGTCTCAATTCTAGAATGTTTTTGGGCTGGCGTTAGAAATTACTGGAATTTAAAAACGAACGTTTTGTACTTATTTTGAGACATAATCGGGCTTGACTTAAAATAGTTCCAATCAAACTTAATATATATTCCAAAACAGTCTAAAATCAAGTATTTTGAGATTGAAAGAATCGTACTTGATATAAGAATTTTGTACTTAAATCAAGTATTTTCGTACTTACCGTACTATTGACATCGTTTGTACTTAATTCAAGTACACAATTCTTCGTTTTTTTCCTGAGTATATTATAATTTTGTATGCGAATCAAATATTTTCAATTAATATTGAAAGAAGACGGAATTAAACTCAACCATTTGGAACAGAATCGGGACATGGCGGAACTGGATTCAGTCAATAATTTGTGATCGGTATCTGGAAAGGACGGAATAGAGATTCACATTGAGACGCGAATACATTTTTTAGTCATTTTTATTTGTCAAAAAAAGCTTAAAGATATAACATGTTAATTATATCTAATTAGGGTTTAGTCTTGGGGGACAACTCCAAGACTAACTAAGCTAAAGGAATGAAAAATATTTTCCAGTGCTAGGCGCTTATCAGGACGTAAAGCAATGAATGGTAAAGTTACTTAGAGTTAAATCTGGTGATAAAGAATGATTATTATATGTGTTTAAGAGGATAAAATAATGCATGTCAAATGTAATCTTACGCTACAGGAAAACCCACAATCCGGGTAAAAACTTTAGCACGCGAATGCATTTTTTTTTTCGCGTCCCCAACTCAAATGAGAATCGCACACAAAGTTACTCACAAGAGTGGAGCTTCCAATTTCTTATGAAAGCTTTCTGCTTCTCGTCTATTCAAGTATTTTAAATACAGCTTGTTATGTTAAATTATCTTTTTAAGGGATTTATTGCCCTCTCCTAGCAGGTCTAAGTTCTCTAACAAAACAAGAAAGAAAGATCGGTCAAGCCCAACTATAACACACTCTGTACCAAGAAAATTTGTCTTTTGATCATAACTCGAAAACCGTTCATCCGATCTTCTTCATTCCTTTGGCGGAATAATAACTAAATATGTCCAGAAGGAACAAGCCATCTATCTTCAAAACTGTGGGAGATATGACGTTTTTTCTAAATTGCGGTGGCGGGAGGGGGCGTGGCTAAAATTTAAAATAAACTTGATCTGCCTGCAGACATAAGAAGCATATGTCCCATACATGTCAAACCTCTATCTCTTACCATCTCTGAGATCTGTGCGTTCAGTACCGGACAGACAGACGGACGGACGGACAGACGGACATGGCTATATCGACTCGGCTGTTGATGCTGATCAAGAATATATATACTTTATGGGGTGGGAGATGCTTCCTTCTGCCTGTTACATACTTTTGCACAAATTTATAATACTCTATGTACCTTCGGATACAGAGTATAAAAATATAGTTAAATTCTCAATGATTTCCCTGTTCATCTGCCATATGTCAAACTCGACAAGGCACAAGTGCCTGAACCTTCTGTTAAAAACCACAAATTAGAAACAAATTATTGTATTAAACTATTAGGAAAACCCAAAGTCCAAATCCACAGACAAATCCATAGCGTACATCCTGAAGAAACAGAAACGAGAAAGAAAACACTTGAGACTGCCGTGCAGGAACATCAGCCAAGTGGAAAATGTGCTAACAATGGCATCGACAACCAGACAAACCAGACAACAGTTGTTGAAATGAAATTGAAATAAGAAAACATATTTAAAACACAATAAAACATTTTTTTGGGTCAAACCAAAAGGTATAGAGTCATTAAGATAACAATCTGTGGAACAAAAACTGTAACAGAAATTGTCATTAAATTTTGTGGGGGACGGAGACGAAAACAAAACAGAAATTAAATGGACAGCATGTGTTGAAAGACGGCGGGGCCGAAAGGATAACAACAGTTGGTCTGATGTGTTTATGTTAAAAAGAATTCGTACCAAAAAAACAAAATAGCGAGTGACAGTATGCTAAAATAATATGAGGAAAAATAGAAAGATTCCCGCAAGGCATGACCATGTGATATTTTTATTTTTGCTGATTGAATGGCACTCGCAGCAGGTAGCCGAAAAACTGCAGTTCCAGCTACCTGCAGCGATTTGCCAGAAGTAACAGCGATGCTACGGTTTGATAGATGATTGAGTGGTTGCTTGGTTGGTCCAACGGTACAGTTACTCTCCCCTACAGTTAGCTACCAACTGCTAAGGCGAATAATTAGTTACGGCCTGTAGTTGGTTGCCAAACGGAACTAATGAATTTTCGCAACCGCAGAAATCAATTTTCAGCGCAGTTGCCATGCTGCCGCACTTAAGAAACAACGCGCCGTTGGGTTCTGGGAGGTCTTCCTCCGCTATCTGACAACGCAATGGGCATGTCAACACACACCGCGCTGGATTGATGGCTGTCACAAAAAATTGACATAGCAAATGTCACTCCAGAGAGCTTGCGCTGTGCGTTTCCTGTGCTCACTCGAATGAAATGCCACTACAACTACAACTAATGTTTGTTTTCAAAAGATTTTTGTCAACTTGTTTGTCTTCGACGTAAAAAAAAAGTAAGAAAAATTGTACGTGAAATGGAATGGAAGAAATGCTCGTGACGGGAAGATTACGCAGTTCAGCGAGGGGTTGTTAAAACATGTGTTTTTTTCATAAGTCTTGAGAAATGGGGAGAAAACTGCCCTTTTGTAACAAATTACTAAATGTAACAGATTTTTAATGCAAACATAATTGTATAATTATATAATCTCCTGCAGATGTGAAGACTCACAGAATTGGATTGGGGAGAAGCTAGCGTCAATAATAGAAGGAACTTAAGTGGATGTCAAATCTGTTGGTAGATTAGTCGGTCGAGGTTACTAATCATGAGCCGAAACTTAGTTGGCGTCCCAACTTAATTGAGTTCTGACTTCAATAACTATACCTCACATGCTTATGCTAGGGCTGATCAATAATTACACGAAAATGCATGAAAAAGAGTAAGCAACTGGTGACTTCTGTTTTTTAAGCCGAAATCTGAGCCATATTCTCTCACCAGCGATAAATATCTGCAAGGGAAGACATTCTGCACTCTGATTCGCACAGACGGCAATGGCCTTGCCAATGCTAGTCAGCGATTGCAAGGTAACAGTATATCTTAATTCACAATAGAGAGATAATTATTTATGGGTTCCTGGACATATCAACAAACATGGGCTCTGCATTACAACCAGTGAGTCAAGAATATACAGAAATAGAATAAAACTTAAACGCTAAGGTCCATTTGCAATAGATATTTGTTAATATCTGAGCTGCACAAGTATCAATTTTATCCGGAGCTCCGGTTTGGGAGTCCGATTCAGAATTCCCCAACTGTAAAAGTTCAAAAAATTTCAATTCAAGGTTTTTCAGTGAAGTTTTTGCTTCGAACCTTGGTTCGGCTCACGTTTTTATAGGTCAACTAATTTGTCAACTCAGATATTTTTACTTTCTTGAGCTATCAAATCGCATTTCAGAAATATACTACCAATGTGTGGCTTTCAAACATCTTAAAATATTGACTTATATAGTTAGAATTGTAGAATTTTGTATAATTATTTTACACTGCCAATTTTGAGTCTTTTTACCACTGTATCGACCAGACAACAAAATCATCACTTGGAAGTAGTTCAGATTTTAAAATGTGTAATTTTTGTTGAACCGAACCGATATCTAGAATTTAGAACAGGTTCGGTAACAATTATTGTACGCTCTTATTTCGGTTTAAGGTTCGGTTTATAGAAAATGCGGATTAAACCGGTTCAGCTTAAGCCGATTTAAAGTCCAGCTTAAATTCCTTTTTTTATTTTTTTATGTCTTTTGCATATCAATTTTACATTACATGGATATTTTAATATGCAAAATATTATATTAATTAATATCTAGACCAAATGGATACCAAAATTAACCCATGGATCATCAACAAGTTTCCTTTTATTTTTGTGTGAGCAACAATTAGTGCGAACCCTTTGAAGAAAGCTGCACACTATGGGATGACTGCCGAGCTAGCACATGTCCGGACTTCTTTTTGGTAGGACAAACCTGAGAAAAAGACCATGACTAAAACAGATAACAACATTTGTGGTCAATTGTGGCATAAGGCCAACATGAGGATCATGTGACAATATGACAATCCAGGATGGACTTGTAGAAGTGTCTTGTTCTGTTATTAAAACTAGCAACTGCCCAACAATCTAAAAAAAAAAATTTTGGAGGCGTCAAAACTTCAAGTATACCAAACTTTTTACATATATTAACTATTTACAAATTATGCTTAACTTGTCTTGTGCCCAGCCCCGACTTTAGGCTGACTGAATTTATGGAAACAAGAAACATATTTGCAGAATAAGAAATAAAATTCTTTGAACGAGAACCGTAATTTATAGAAACCACGTTTAATGCCAAACCAAAAAAGAATGCTATGGACAATATAACTAATTGTAACACTAATCTTTCCTAAAAATTCACAACTGGTTCTATCACTTGGCTAATCAAGTGAGGGTGGTGAACTATTTTCTCGACCTCGGTTATAACAGAATTTTAGTCTTCGATAGACAACGCGAAATTTCAGCAGAATCCGTAGGTCTAAAATCCCAATGGAGATGATAAAATTTAAAAAAAAAATGTTTTCCTTGGTTAAAGAACAAAGTTCTAAATATTTATACTCTGTACCAAAGGTACAAGCTCAAATTTATTTTCAATCCATGTCATGCCCTCGCCCGCAATTTGAAAAGAATGTCATATCTGTCACAATTTTTAAGACAGAAGGTTCGTACCTTCTGGACATATTTGGATAGTAGTATTTCTCATCTATCCGCCGAAGAAATGGTGAAGATTGGATGAACGGTTGTTGAGTTATAGAGAACACAAACATTAATGCTGGGCAGCACCGGCAATGGGCAGCACTTATTAGTTTTGGGGGATAGGAAATATGTTAAAGTAGGGCTTGACCAACGTTCTTAATTGTTTTTTCTAAGATTATAATTAATCCCTACACCGACGACCCTTGCTCACCGAATCCTTTGTTGTTGCTTACTGTTTTATACTGCTCAATGTACTCATTTCTCGGAATGAACAATTCTGCCTGGTCTGAGATGGGGAAATGGACTGTGAAGTTCATTGCTCTAAGCTAACACATATGTAATCATCACCAATAGGACATCTCATTGCAGTCCACTTGTCATGTATCCCCAAGACCCCACGTTGGGCGCCAGCTTACTTAACCATTACAGAAGCTCTGCCATCATAAACACTCCTCTTAAACCAAAACTCAATGCCATTACTTCCAGCCAGTTTCTATTGACTCGAATGGCCTTACAGGCGCCAGACACTGGAAGCTGTCGCCTGTTGCTCAAGCAATTAAACATGACGCTGGGATGCATTAATATGGAACAAAGTTTCATTGTGACTTGAGCGGGCCACCCAGTGAGCCAGCCAACGCAGCCCAACCTCAAACCAACCCAACCTCAACCAGAAGGCAACTCCAAAGGTGTCCAGCGGTGGCGTCACTCATTGACGCACCAGACCAGACCCGACCCAGTCCCCAATGACAGAAAGAGAGGGTGGGGTGAAGCTTCATTCGGTTCATTCATTGCATTTTTATTTACGTTTTTGTTACTGTTTTCATTTCGCTTTCGCAGCTCCCCTCCTCCCTGGAACTGCCCAACTCCGAGCACTTTTCCAGCGCGTTTTGACAAACGACTGACATTCATCAGTGTCAGTGCCACCTCCCCCTCTGCAGCCGCCTTTGGAGAAAAAAAAGAGAAGTGGAACTTGCTGGGTTCCGTCGACAAACGCCAACAAATCAAAGGCACATTCCAGTCGCCGACATCAACGACGAGCGCTGCTCCCCAAAGCATCTGGAGCGCATTAATCGACACATTTTGTACGAGCTGATCAGGCGGCTCCCCCCAAAAAGGGAGACGGGGCGGGCAAGGGAGAGAGTGTGGGTGGAGGGGGACCCTAAAAAAACCAACGCACATCCTGTACAAGCGCTTTGAAGACACCACACAAGCAACTTTTACTATAAACAAGCGGAGGGGCTGCCCCTTTCCCACTCGCTCCACCTCTCTGGCCATGACTCGGCAGCAGTAAATTTTTGCATGACAAATTGCCGATAAGATCAGCGGCAAGCGGGAGCAGCAGCATCACTTCCATCCACTCCACCACTAACTCAGCGAAAGAAACAAAAAACTCTCAGCGAGTGTGACGAACGATGACTGCAAGAAGACTCCGTTGCCGCTGACACTTCGTGACGTCTTCGTCGTGTGCTGTGTGGGGGGCTTGCAACAATTTTTGCAACCGCTTGTTGCACCAGAAGTGCACAGTGGTTGAGGATAATTGGGCAGTTGCCAAAGGAAATCTAGATAGCAAAGTGTTTAGTTACATAATATGAATGGTTTCTGGCCCGGCGATGATGAGTGATGGAATGGAAAAGATAATGTTTGTGTATTCATGGCATCTAATTATGGGTCTGGCCACGTTAATCTTTTATTACTTGTGGCGCAGAGAGGAAGTTAGCTAAAAACTGTCTAGAGGCTACGGGTAGTTCGTTATTCGAGCCGAGTAAGCTCACGCGTCCATTTTGGCCAGCCTCCGTCATGAATTTTGGAAACCTCTTTTGAATTTATCTGGCAATTATCTTGGTAAGTTGACCGTTCTTCTCTTTTAATTTTTTCTATGCTTTAATCTTTTTTTGTCTCTAAATGGTTTTTGTAAATTTTTGATGCCGCTTTAACTATTTTTAAACAGGCATGCATCGCCGCTTGGTATTGAGGACTGGTTCGGTTCTATCTTAGATTGGAAATCACCAGACTGAACCCGACAAACGGGAATATTTGAACTGCAATCTGCCACTTTAAATAAAGATTGTGATTAATCTCTTTCACTAAGCAACAAATAACGGTAATGAAATTAAATGTTTGATTATTTTAGGGGCTTACAGCAGTCATCGAAAGATGAAGGTTTTTGATATATTTTTTAGAAATATTTGAACTTTAAGAAGTGAACCGAATCGTCTCACGGTTATCGGTCAGGCTTAGCATTTTTAGAAGAACGAACAAATAAGTTTCGATTTATTATATATATTGAAATGGTTCAGAAGCAAACTGCATCCCTTTCCTATGTTCAATATGTACAGAATGCAAAAAGATCAATTATGTGCTAAAAAAAAAACACAGGTCGTCATTGTAGTTCTTGCAAATCTGACTAGCCGAACAAACTGCAACTTGTTACACTCTGACGAAGGTTTGTTCCGTGAAGTACTTATTTTCTATAAGATTAGCCCCTTTTTTCTTGAAGAGTAGACATTTAATTTGTATGTCTATCGACAACTTTTGATAGGTCACAATTATAAACGCTATCAATCTATAAGTTCCTCATTGAAGTTCCTGATATTTTCATTATGTACTCTGTTATAGATCTGAGTAGCATGTTACAACTTGAATAAGTCATCATATCTCTACTCACAGTCACAGTTAGGATAATGCAAACATTTTATGATATTTTTAATCACATTCGAGCCCTCGGTCTGATTCGAGTCCTCGGTCTGATTAAAATAATCATAATTGCTTTCCGATCTAATGTGATAATGATGATAATACTTTTTAAAGATTCGTTTTAAATCCGCTCTTCTGATCAGCTTCGACCTATTTTCAAATCATTCAAGAGTATTTTCCGATTCGTGTTTCGGAAAAACACATTTTGAGCATTTGCGTGAGTCGGTTTCGAGTCGTCTTTTAATCAAATATGATTGTTATCTCATTGTAATCATCAAAGGGCTCCAAATAGACTCAACAAGGTTATTTTTGTAAAAATGATCTTCCGAATGTTGGCTGGTACCAAACAAATTTTACAAATTAAACTTAACTAATTAACTGAACTTAATCTTTTCCACATAAAGACCGGATTGGGTTCAGGTGTAAGAGCTCCTAAATTTAGAAGGCTCGGTCATTCCTCTTTTATCCTTTTGTGCAGTTTATTCTTATACCTACTGACCATTGCTTGTGATATTTGATATTTGATTTATTTTCATGTATTTCACATTTTCTTTTAGCACAACTATTGAAATGCTGGTAACAACTTATCCAAGCTTATGTCGACCCACTGTGCCACAAACCTATCGCGAGCTACGTAACCGTTTACGCCTGTGGGGCAAATCATGCAAAAAGGCAGGAACCGAGACAGGGACGCCAGCACACAGTCAGGGCAAGTTAAGACCAGCCAAGCGATTCGCAATTCCTTTTAACGATCGCTCATTTAACGCGTTTGTGTGCAGCGCGGTTTTTATTATGAAGACATTTCCCCCCACATCATCCATCCAGGCAAATTGAGACATTAAAAACGCCAGCTTGCAACGATCTCTTCGTGTGGCCAGAAAATTTCACAGCCTGGAAACTGGAAACAGGGAAAGAGGAATGGAAAAAAGAGCAGGAAATTTAATTAAGGGCGTTGCGTTTCATTTGTTTTCGTCGAGTGATCAACTGGAGGAGCTGCAGTCCAGCTGCATCTTATCAGTGGCCAGTGGCAGTTGCATCAGCTCAACGTCATCAATATGCTATCAATGTTTACGCTTGCATTTAAAGTACGTATTGAGTTACCCTCCCACCCCACATGCCGCCCGCAGACCTTGGCTAGACATTAACAAATGATATTTGATTATGAGACAAATTGTGTGATGCGCCGACTCTTATCAGGGACTCCATTCTGATGCTGATCATCCTCTTCTCCCCCTGTTGTTTGCTTTTAATTAGGCAGCGTGAAGCGCTAACAACAAAATTGCAGGGCGGCAGGGGAGGGAAGGAGAAACGCCAGCCATGTTAACGAGAATTTATGGGAAATTATTTTTCGTAGTTAATTTTTAATATTTTTTGTGATAGTGACCAAACACACACGCTCGATCCAGCCATTGTTTGTTGTTGAAATTTTGTTTTGTTTGCTATCTTATTGGAACGCTGTGAGGTTGTCGAGGGGGCGTTGAGTTCTAATCAAGTCAATTAATGGTGGCTTAGGTCAAATGCTTTGTGGGCTTTATTCAATTGGTAAGCTGCAACTGTGATAGAATTGATATTAATGTAAGAACTCGTATTGCAATTATTTAAAAATACTGGGAGCGAAAGTTGGTAAATATTAAAGTTTGCTATGATTAGATGATTTTGCTTTGGAAGTTTTTTGGTAAATATGGTGCGATCAAATCATTTTTCTGGGGATATAATGCCTGAGTGCCACATTTTATTGGACTTGTTCTTGAATAGCATCAAAAGCAAATTCGTCTATCTGTCCATTTAGGTGCTTCGCCTCCGTATGATCGGAGATCTTAAGAGTTACATAAGTAGAGGCTCAATTTGTAAGCAACGGATGCTCCTTAAGTTTATTTAAAGAGTTAAATAAAGAGCTATTAGATCAAAGCACAAAGAGATAATCATAAAAGTAGCTAAAATGGACAACACCCACTCTGATGGGTGCCACTTCACGTAAGTGAAGTTATATATGCGATAGGTTCGTGAACCCAATGCATCGGCGATCTTCCTTTTGCCTTGGTTCTTGAACCCGAAGAAAATCTACATTGTTAAGCAGCTAAATTTTTTGAAACATTAGCCCGGGAATAAGGGCACAAAACGCCATTTTGACTTCGCCAAATTGGGTTTCCAACACTAGAGTCAATGCAGCCATTCTCGGCTGTCTTTCTGTTAACATAATTAATCTCAGAGACTTTAAGAATTAGTCCAATCAATCTCAGATGTTAACCATACACATCTCAAGTTTGTATTCAATTGAGAAAATTTTTCCCACTACTTAAAATAGTGCTAACAGCTGTCAGAGCATTCATTTGAACTTTCGAGCTTGATCAGTTTCCATATTTACTTAAGCTTAGATTCCACACGCAAAAAACTTGGGAAAATATTTGCCAATTTTTTTTTTTTGGCGTATGTTTTAACACCGAACATTTTGAGCGAAATCATTTGCCAAGTATTATTTGCCTATGTTTGTGAACAAAATATTTGCCCAAGTACAAAACAGCTAGTTGGCTCCTTTAAAAACCAACAAACACCAAACACAATTTTTTTTAAATATAATGTGTTGGTTTTAGCGACATGATCTTCAGTAAACCAAAGTGGGATTTGGCTGGCTCGAGATCACATTGGATTTTTTAATATAATTAAAACAAGAAAGAAAGTCGGTCAAGCCCGACTATAACATACTCTGTACCAAGAAAATTATACTCTCAGCATAAATTATGATGCTGCAGTAGCAGCGAACAGTCTTTTGATCATAACTCGAAAACCGTTCATCCGATCTTCATCCGATCTTCTTCTGTACCTACGGTACAGAGTATAAAAATAAATGTCGGAGTGGAGCTTTGGAATATCGGGGATCGATTTCCCTTTCGAGTAAAGACACATTTTTGGGAAAATATAAGCTTTTAGAGTACAGACTCTCTCGGAAAGCTCTGTAGCTCTGACGTATATGTCTAGCATTTTTCATGTCTAAAGTACTGTCAAATGAAATATACTTGGATCCAAGCAGGATAAACTGAAACTAAACATGGACTTTAAAGATGGAAACTCTTGGCTGTAGATTAAGTCAGCTTCTTATACAGAATAAATCTTATTAGTATTAACCATGGAATGTCTCATTTTCGAGAATAGATCATCTTGGATTGACAAATTTTTTCTTGGTCGTCCTCCATTTCACTTTATAAATTCACGTCTACTCTTCACTATTCCACTCTTCATATTCAATTACTGGCTCGAAGCTGCAGCTCACTCTCATTTTGTGATCGTACACTCAAATAATTGTTCATCCTTAATTTTAGAATACTTTGTGAGCATTAAATGTATAAATGGACTAAATTATAAATATTTAGGTAATTTTTTACCTATGCAGCTGAAATGTGGACTATTATGAATGATTTTAGGTTCTTGGAAGCCTAAAGTCTGGGACCATTTTTCTAATAATGTTTGCTGTCTATACTAGACAATGTCTAGTAGGCATGCATATTTTTTAGCATCTGCTTATTATTTCCAGGCTTGATTTAGTTAGAATACTTGATCATATCCGATTTTCCCGGATCTAATTTTATGACCAAATGTTAAGAACATTTCAAATGATTACAAAAAAACAAGAAAGAAGGTCGGTCAAGCCCATACTCTGTACCAACGAAATTATACGCTCAGCAGCGCTTCTACTGCGCTGCAGCAGCGAACAGTCTATTGATCATAACTCGAAAACCGTTCGTCCGATCTTCACTATTCTTTTGGCGGATCGATGAATAATGTTGAGCACTTTCGGTACACAGGAAAAAAATGTATGCAGGGATTTGAGCACATGACATCAACCGAAAATGCAACAGTTCTGTCATCAACACCACCTAGCTTATTGTTTTCTGAGTGCTTAGGTGAACTATGTATTGTGATTTCTCGCCTGGCTCAACTCTTTACTGTGTTTTATCGTACTGACATGCGTGACGTGGATAATCGACTGCGTTGAGATGTCGACTACAAAAGCGGAGCACCCAGGGTCAGGAGTGCGAATCAGAGAGAGAGAGAGAGGACTCCGTGGCCTTGGCGCCTTATTTAGGTAATATTTGCTAAATTTGTAGTCAATTTTATGGCTTTTTAGTCAAATTATTTTTTTGGGTGTAGTCGAAAGCAATTGTCTTCTCGTAACAAGAAGAAGAAAGATCTAAATTGAAGCTGATGTTTTAAGGAATGCCAATTCGGGCTAGATTTCTCTGGGTGTACCTGTGTAATTATAAACAGGATAAAATCGTCGGCCATGTCCGGCTAAAATAAAATAGATTTGTGTAATAAAACTTGCATTGCGATCATTAGCATTTAATACAAGGGACCGAGTTTCAATAGTTTCTTTCAGCTACATGTATGGGTATAAGACTTGCTTCTTAGGAATGACTTATTTTAACACTCAAATCTTGACAGAATCAGTTTCATTTAAAATAGATACCTCAAGCCTTGCGGAAATAATGTGAATCGATTAGCTGTGGTTCAGCTGGAATCCTAAAACAGCGCATCAAACCAAATGTGCTAACCAGAAGAGTCCACATGGATTCTGAGCTACCTCTGACCAATGCTTAACCTTGTCACCCTTAATTATCCAGCTGACAGCTACGCCATGTAATATCATACTACCAAACCGTCGATAATTTGTTTATGCTCGGTTATTCGGGGCCCCCGTTGCAAAAAAAAGGCATAGCCACGAACTCAGCAAGCCATTTTCAAGGCTGCAACGGAATAACTGCAACTCAAGGTCATAAGAAAATACAAATTGGCAAGACTAACTACTTAGAACCTGAACATAGTCACAGTATGTGGTGGAGTTGTAGGTTTCGTTGGGCAGATTTACGATCTTCATAAACATTTTGCGCCGAGGCCAACAATGACAAAGACCATAAAAATCAATTACGACACGTCTGTCTCCTCATCTTTGACATGGCCATAGGCAGTGGCCGAGAGACGGAGGGATTCTCTGAGTCCGACTCAGACACTGAGGATTTTATGACAACTCATCATAGCGTGACATTGGTGGAAGTGGATGTGGCATAAAGTCCGTCTATAATTAGTCATTAAAGCGTGCATTGTGATCGTTTTTGGGGTAAAGAAGATCTTGATCTTGGGTGATTAAAAACGAAAATCGAATTGTATCAGATGTTTTGTAGAAAAGACATCGTCATTTTCTTGGAATTTTCTCTTGTCATATGCTTCAATGAGGGTTTCCAACTGCATGTTGAGGTGGTGTTGCGTGCTGTTTTTGTTGGTATTAAAGCTTGCGTGTTATTCCAACAATTTGGTACGCCATCATGTTGGTTTCTTCAAGTCCACAACTCAATTTGTTAGATAAGTTCAGCTGGCTTTTTCTTTGTAGAACTGACATTGGGTTTTTTCTATTGCCAATTTCCTAGGGTGGGCAAATTTGATTCCTTACTGCGTTTCTAATAGCCTGTTAATGGCATTGGTCGACCGTCAATAATTGAGTGTGAACAATTTTATTTCAGGTAGAACCAAGGACACTCGACCCATTTGCAGACCAAAGGCGATCTGTGTAAACTGTGATCCTGTGGTGTTTTGGTGTTTCGAATTCAAGTGGAAAGGTGCGAGATTTGTGTACATTTTCTGGCATATTAATTCGTTGCGGTAATATGACAGCTGCATACCAACTTAATTCCTCACAAATCCGTTGCCATAAAGTTATATTTAAACATATGAAAATATCAAAATAAGTCCCAGGGATCTTTTATGGCACGCCTGGGGAGCAAAATGTTTATACAGTCAGCAGCTTCTGCTTCTGCAGCCCAAAAGGGTGTAATTATGGACCATAAAAAAACGAAACTAGACTAAGGCATGCCTTGGTATTTTGCGCCTCCAAAAACTCAACAGCGGAAAATTTTCCAAATATGCAGGGAAGCCAAAGAAGGAGAGAACTGACCAACTAGAACCTGAAACCACAGTTTCTACACTGAGATGAACACTTTTATACTCGATGGAAGCAGAAATGGCAGAGCAGGATAAGAAAATAAAATAACTTGAACTATTTTATTAATTTATAGTTTAACAATCGGCTGTGAAACGTATAGAGAATGATTTAGATGGGACGAGAATCCTTTTCTGACGTCTTACAATAGAGGAGGGAGCTGTAAAGATTGGGATGTACACAGGTTATGAAAGAGATTATTGTACACATAAAAAAAATTCCTCGAAACGGAAAAAGAAACGCTTAAACTATATAAAATTTAACTTAATAATTATTTTAAAAAAGTTTTTCTCACTAAACCTAGAATTTCGACCAATCTTTCCTACCATAGTCATCCGATTTTGATAACAATTTGCCAAAGCTACACAGAATATATTTAGTTTGTGGGTACACTCAAAAAATATATTTTCTAGTTTTTTGAAATTTTCCAAAGAATTATTATTTTAGCATTTTTTTAACAAAATTTTTGATTTTTGACAGTTTTTTCTTAAACTTAAAAAGGAAATTCATTTTTAATTTATTTCCTAAGCTTAGGTAATTTTTCTACGGTAAAAACTTTCTTAACTTTGGGGCAGACTTACCCTTGATTTAAGAAAAGAAATACATTGCTCGGTGTCTTAAAACAGGTCGACTACCATTGAAGTTAGTAAAACGCTCTAATATTAAGAAAGAACGTTTTTTTAATTTAGAAAGACATTTTGGGAATTTGCCCTAAAATTTACAAATATTAATCTAATAGCCCTAATATTTAGAAGAATATAGAAAAGGCACCCCTTATAAATAATATAATATAAAAGCTCAATTTTTATTAGTCTTGTTAAGTGCTTAACATTTGACTACTTTCTATACTGCGTCTCATGCAAAATTATTACTAAATTTGTTGGTAATTTTCAGAGAAAAAAGACTTTGGAAGTGGTTGGTTTCCACTTCTTCCTCTACTGTCCTAACTTTATTTTCTCTCTAATATATAGAAAAAAAGAATATTCGTTTCTAATGTCAAAGAAATACTTTTTACGAAAACTAAGAAAAGATTTTCTTGTCTAGAGAAAGTGGAAACATATCTGGAAACTGATAATATTAAAATATAGAGGGGGACAAATTCTTCTTACTTAGCTGCCACTACACCATCAAAGTTCAAACTGGGCATACACTTTTGTTGGTGCAGAGGATGCTGTAGTCCCGCTTGACCGGCTTTCTTACTTGTTTGTGACCTATCTATAGACCTATGACCGCTAAGCTATATAGTTGTTCGATTTTATAACCTAGATTGAAACATCTTTTTCGATAACATTGCAATCTCAAAAAAGAGGTTTAAAAACTTGAAATGTTATTGAAAAACTCTAAATCAAGATTCGTCAGTTCTCAACTTACTTATGAACACACCTACATCTGCACTGTAAAGCTGTAGCTAAGAAATTGGTTGCTACGTAGACTCCGGAATTATCGCCAAAATTCAAAAATGAATGAGAGAATATATCTCTTATCTTAATCATGTTCAGCTTCTGATAAAGATAAAATGAAATCTTTAGCTAAGTAGCTAGAAAAATTTAAAAATTACAAATATATATACAGATTAACTCAAAATTCAAAAATTTAAAGTTTTTTAAAAACTATCACTGTAAAGGACCTTAAAATGTTGGATTTACATAAATGTTTTGTTAATTAGCACAAATCAAAAATGATATCAACCCTGGTTCGGCGACCCTCTGAACCTGCTCCGTGACCCTCACTAATTTTGGGAGGCTTGCAGCCCTAATTTTTAGACTTCGCGCAAATTTTTGTAAAAAGTGATTGCAAACTGACGGAGGAGATGGCTAGATCAACTTAATTCGCCATGATGATCAAGAAAATGTATGCACGACTTTAGTTTACCCTTTATACTTTACGAATAATGCGTATAATGATGAAATTCGCCCCGAGTGGATTTGAAACTGTTTTTATTCAACACTGAATTCCGTATCATTTTTTTGGGGCAATAAAAGTGTCATTACCAATTGTCTGTGGATTTAAACTTTAGAAGAATGACCTATTATGTTTGAATTATAGACAAGTTAAAGAAGTTGTAGGTTGTGAGTTACAAATAAGGCGATGGCAATGCTTTTGCATTGCAATATAGCTTCACATAATTCACGAATATAAGCCTTAAGGAGGATTTAGCACAAAAGGAAATTCGTAGAAAGACCCGAATGATCTTTATGTTTAAGCTGCTCCTCATTCAGTTGGATATCAACTAATTTGTGGTATAATATAAAAACCATAACTTGGCGATAATTTGAAATAAAAAAAGACAATTAGATAGTAAGAAAGCGATAAAAACAGAATTTTACTTGCAGAAGTTTTATTTTTAGAGACGAATCAAATTACTTCGCAATTTCTGTTGAGCATATGAATGATACAAAGAATATGTAGAACTGTACTGTTCAAAGGGTATTATTGCTAAACTGGGTTTCAAACGCTGAATGGTTCAAATATTTGTAGGTGAAAACTGAAATGGTTGCCCATGTATGGAATAATTATTCCACTTTTCAATCGCAATTACTAAATACTCACTCTATATAGGTACAATTATTCAAGTACGTGTAAACGTAATTACATTTTGAAAAACTCATTGAATAATCGTCCAAGCTACAACTACGATTAATAAGAAAATCGAAATCAGTGATTGTTTTTAATTATCTGGATTATCGTTATTATTGTAGTGAAAACTAATTTAAAACTGGAAGTAATGATTTCATTACCGCTCTGCTAAATGAAGGCAATTTCCGGCACTTAAAAGGAAATCGTAGAGTTTATTAATTTATCTTAGAGACCAGCAATAACAAGCAGTTTCAATGCACATACGAATACAGCTTAATCTCAATAATTAATAACTATTTTATATCCCAAATTTTTCCAAGTGCATGACGATGATGAAGACTTCTGCTGTGTCCGTCTCTTCATGGCTGGATTTAATCAAATTATGCCACTAGTGAGCAGTGCCAGCGGCAGCAGCAGCAGTTTGCTAGCCTCGCATGTGGTATTTTCACTTCTGACGAAAATATGCACCTCTCACCGCGAACTTGTGAACATCAATTTTAATTATTCGTTGGCGTTCGCGCTGTTTCTGAATTTCACACGACAACCAGCGGTCTAAAAGGTAACACAAGGAGGTTTAAACGGAATTCCCAGGACTAGGGCCAGAACTAGGACATCTGAGGCAACCGCCGCTTGGGATTGTTTATTTGTTTCGCAGTCAAGCATAAACATTTGTGCCAAACAATCAAACAATCGGCAACAATTTCGCCTTTGAAGTTGTAGCCTAAAACTTTTGCTTGGAAAAAATTCGGCAGAAAATCTTGTCAGAGAGAAGCCGCCGCCTGTTTAATTGTGCCAATTGCACAATGAAGTTTGTGTGTCCTTTGTGTGCAGTCAGATGTAAAAATGTCCTTTGAGGTTTGCTTTTTTGTGGCCATGTGGGTCGTTGCCGTCTTCGTCATCGCCTACCTGTTCGTTTGGGCCCTTTGTCTTGCCCAATGTCTGGGCACTGTTGTCACCTCTGATCAAAATGCCGCCATGTCTCAATTTGAAGACCCAAAGCGGCTGGCTCTTTGACCCAAAAACTGAATGGTGGCCCGGCAGGCGGCGGCGGCAGGTTAAAGGATTACATACTTATTTATGTCCATGCTCCCAAGTCAGCAGTTTCTACTTATCATTTGTCAGCGGACTAAGCAGCCCGATGCTGAGGTCTGTCACCTTTTCTGTGGTGACACCATAATTTCTTGGCTAACTCTGAAATGTGGCCTTAATTGTTTGGAAATCAATGCAAGTTGTTTATTGACCTTTTGAGCTAGCCGACACACACATACAAACTCTAGCTGACGGTGACAGTGAAAACTGCCGATTAATGGGCTGCTACTTTAGGGACTACAAAAGGATTTGGTGTGGAAAGGGGAGAGAGGGACCAGGAAGCCAGTTGATAAGGCCCGTCTAATGAGCTACATTTGTTGGAAAATGTCTTTATTAGGTGAATGAAAAGAAGCTGATAATCAGGTTCGGGCGACAACAATTAGGCAGTGATTTCCAGGTGCCTAATCAATTTAAGGCCAAGTCGTTGTCCAAATGTTTGAGTAAGTGCACTTTCTAAAGATTCTAGACTCTTGTGTTTCTAGAGTCTCTATCAGAAAATTTGAAAGACTTCGTAAACTATCGTATACCTTTTTTAGACACCGAGTAACGAGTATAAAAATGTTTATTATTATTTGCACAAATGTGGAGCTTGAAGCACTATAATTTGACTAGTGTTTTCCGGTATATTCAGAAAATACTCATATATTCTTTTGAAAAAGATTTCTCAAGCAGTGTAAAACAAGTAAATAAGCGTTAATCAGTAAAAACATAAGCCGAGTTTTTGCTTACCGCTTGGCGTATGTGTTTTGAACCTCATTGTTCGAATAAGCGTTTAAAAATCCTACTTTATTCAAAGCTGGTGCCAATAGCCGATGAAGGTGAACGATTGTGTATAAGTTGATCTGTGTGCAGACAATGGGAGTTCACATAGCAAATGTTATTGCCCTATCAATTAGTCTCTGAGATCTAGGGTGCATACTGATAGATGCTGATAAAGAATATGTCACTCACTTACTTCAATTACAATTTCTTGAGGTGCTTGAAGTGCTAAAAAACGTTTTATACTCTGTAACATAGGTACATAGAGTTTTATAAGTTTGTGCAAAAGTATGTAACAGCCAGAAGAAAGCATCTCCGACCCTATAAAGTATATATATTCTTGATCAGCATCAACAGCCGAGTCGATATAGCCATGTCCGTCTGTCTTTCTGTCCGTCTGTCTATCCGTATGAACGCCCAGATCTCAGAGATGGTAAGAGTTAGAGGTTTATCATGTATGGGACAAATGCTTCTTATGTCTGCAAGCAGATCAAGTTAATTTTCATTTTTGTCCACGCCCCCTCCCGCCCCCGCAATTAAGAAAAAACGTCATATCTCCCTCAGATAGATGGGTCGTTCCTTTTGGACATATCTAGTAATCAGGATAACTTATAGATCCGCCAAAGGAATGGTTAAGATCGGATAAACGGTTGCCGAGTTGTGATCAAATGACTGCTTGCTGCTGTAGCGCAGTAGCAGCGCTGCTTTCAGCTCAAAATTTATGCAGAGCGTATAATTTCGTTGGTACAGAGTATGTTATAATCAAGCTTGACCGACTTTCTTTCTTGTTTTGGAAAAAAGGTTTCTGTTTTAAACCATATAAGGCCGGAAATATCTAAGGGCCATGAATTAGCCAGCGACCATGATGGTACCAGTTGGGAATTTTCCGAACAATTTTGCATAAAAATAATTCGCATGTTGGGCACGTATTGTAAGTCTCTTTTGTTCTCAATGCTTAAACTATTAATTCTTAAGCTTCTCAGCTTACTGTGAATAAGAAATGACTGGAATTCAATTATATTAATATTCGTTTTTCGATTTTAAAATGTGTAGTACTTAATTAAAGCTCTTTCAAAAGCATGGCATACTTCAAATTTAGAGTACGAAACGGTATGAATTCTATCTCGACCAATCTAGAACACTGTCAGTCGTTTATTTTTTCAGTTTCATTAGAATAGCTATCCCCGAATCAGTGTGAAAGTAATTATAAAGTGAAATAATTCAAAGAATGCTGCAGATCCCAGAAGGTCCTAAAAAAGTTCAGTTCGCGGATTAATTTTTATAAGCAGCGAGTCCAAGATTACCTCTTGAACACGGTGAATTTTAAATATGATGAACTTTGTATATTTAGCAGTAGGTGTACAGTTCTGTTGGCAATACACTTTTGGCTTTTTCAATTGCTACCAAGCTAGGAGATTAAAGATCTTTGCAATTTTACAGAAAAATTATGTTTTGTTTCGGTTATTCCACTTAGTTGAGCTGTATTGAACTGCGCCTTACTTAATACATCATATAAAAACAACAAATAGTCAAAATCAAAACAGCTTAAGTTTATTTAAATTTGTTCAAGCCAAAATATTCGCCTTGAAAGACATGATAATGATATTGAAATAAAATGTTTCTTTGTAAATTCTAAAAAACCAAAAAAAACTTTGCGACATGAGTAACCACTGCCTGATTCTGACCTTGACAAAGGTGTCGCTTTATCTTCCTAAGTATTTCAAGGTGCCGGCTTGTATATCACCAGTGAGATAATGTTTCCCATGATTTAACAGAATTCCAGGCACCGCACACTCCTTGGCAGATAACACACTCACTCGTGTACACTGTCTCTCGCAATACTCCTCAGCCGAACTCCCGTGTGCCAATTTCAAGTGCAATTATAATTTTTGTTTGTCATGCAAAAATATCAACAAAAACAATAACAAATAACAAATGGCAAACAACAATAACGGGAGACCGTGAGGAAGGCTCCACCGCATGACAAAGTGAAAAAACAGCAAACCGAACGAGGAGCACTCAAAGTGGGCTGGGCGGAGGGGAGGCCCACAATCAAACTGGGTCACATGGCAACCATTACAATTTGCATATGCATGAGTGTAGGTGTGTGTCCTGCATGTCCTTCGACTCTTCTATCCACCCACTCACTAAGCACACGGCATGACTTTACAGTTTTTCAACCTTTTCTAATAAATTTCAGCCCGAAGAAGGCAACTGAACTGAATATGCAAAGTCAAACGGGATATGCAAGGATGTACCTATATATATATATATATATATATACTATATCTAGAATATATGTTAGTCATAAATCAGCGCCCAACTGTGTGACTTGGCTTGCATTTCCTGAGCTGGGACAATGTCCAGTGCCTGAGGGGGTGAGATTTCAGCATATTTGCCAATGGCTTTTTGTTTTTACTCATGTGTGTGTGTGTCCTGCATTTGCATTTATATCCTTAGTATTCCATTTTTGTAGCTGTGCCGTTTGTTGCATTATTCTAATATCCTTTTCCTACATTTTGCTGCGGCATGATCTGCGACCTTTGTGTGTGGGGTCACTCTGCTGATTTGCATATTCCTCCTCCCCCCCCCTTTCAACACTAGTTTCGCTCTCGCACTATGGTGTTGGCCCACATTCCTCGTTTGCATTCGCTTTGTGGTCGTAATTAAAGGTGTTAATGCCACTGATAATTACACGCTCTCCCGAAACTTGGCTTCCACCTTTTAGCCATTTGCGGGCAGGTTCTTTGGGTATCGGGGAGGCCATAAATTTGGAGGCATATTTAATGCCTCTAAGTAGTTGGCTATGTGTGGTACACTTAGAAAAATAGGACAGTTGAAGACCGAGTTCTAGTTCAATTGGGTATTCAGGTACAAAACTTTTTACATTGAATATTACCAAAGCTTTCAGCTATCTCTCTTGTTAAATAATACGAAAACCACTCTGAGCATTAAGAAATTTTAGTCTTTAAAGAAAGAAATACTTATTGTCCAAGAGATTAGTCGGAGTTATGAAGTAAGACGTTAAAATTACGCGAATCAGACATCGGAATCAGCACACGGTGCACAACTCTTCTATCGAAGTACACAGCACTAAGCTGAGAGCCGAGTCATCTCATAGCTCAGGCCGGGATCAGCTCAGTGTCTCACAAGCTCATAGAGCAGCATTTTCTAACTAGAATGCACCGAATCCGAGTACTACTTAGTTCAATAGTGTCGCAACTCAGAGCCAAGCGCTGCAAAGCCGTTTCCTCAGCTCAGAGCTAAAAACGAGAGTCAAGATCTAAGAGCAGATTGCGTTGGAGTCTACAGCTCTGACGGCTGTCGGTTTGTTAGTCTCTGCTGGGGGCGAGAGTCAAGAAGGGACAAAGTGTGTGAACCGCGACCTATCCTTATTCCTTTCTTCTATATATTTCTGTTTAAACTAGAGCTAAATATCTGTCAAATCGCAGAAGTAATTCAACATCAATAAATGTGGCAGTGAAACAAATAGGTAGAGCTGTCTTCTGCTGGAAAATAACAATCATTTCGAGCAAAAATCGGTCGTAGCCTTTCACCGATCTGAATTAAAGAATACAATTTGTAGAATTTATTAGCTTTGGCGACATTGACTCAATATTTTGGAACAATAAGTCAATTCTCTAAACAACACCTTGTATTTAGGTCTTTTTTAAACATGTCCCACGAATAGAACTTCTGAACAGATCCCAGTTAATCAAGTTAGAAAACCGGTGAAGCCCGACCATAACATACTCTGTACCCTCCAAGGTATTCAGTTACCACACAAAGTGCTAAGGTATCTTAAGTGCTGCCCATCGCTGTTCCAGCCAGTGCTGCCCATCATAATGTTGACGAAAAGTGGTATTTGGGAGAGACCGAGCTCGAAATAGTAAAAACCTATAAATACCTGGGAGTGTGGATCTACCATAATGCGCAATTTAGATATCTTTTGCAGGAAAAATTAAAGGACGCGAAAGTGGCGGTAAATTGCACATGGAAATCTCTCCTGAGCAGAAAAGATGTACCAACCAGCACCAAATACAAACTTTTCGAAGCAGCTGTGAGATCCATTATGTGCTACGGCGCGCAAGTCTGGGGGATTATGCAGTACGATGAAGTTGAGAGTTTGCTAAGATACTTCCTTAAAAAAATTATTCCGACTGCCAAGAAACACTCCAAACAGAATGTTATATCTGAAAACTGGACTGTCACCGCTTCACATCTTTACTGCAGACATGCACTTTAAGTACATGCAGAAGGTTGCTCGCATGCCCGAAAACAGACTGCCAAAAATTTTGACCCAGTTTCTGCTAAGCGGACGCCATCAGTTTTTTCTTGAATGGGAACTACTATCAGTCAAGCATTTGGAACCACTAAACGTGGAAGAAAATTCGGAGTGGGGCTCAGGGGCCACGGAAATATTAAAAAAGATGGATGCATCATATAGATCAGCATTTATTTTTTGAATCAGCGAGGAGCTCCCAAAGGATCATCTACAAAAATTTAAACTACGACCTAAAGGAAAGAAATTATTTCAACGACGCGTTTTCAGTGGAGCAAATCCGCACAATTTTCGTGACCAGAGGTGAAATGCTAAAACTCAACTTTGTCCCAAACATACCAAGCAGCAATACAGCGTGTTCCCTATGCAATTGGAACGAGCAGAAAAACGTTATCCATTTTATGGGAAGCTGTCCAATTTTGAGAGAGCACAGAATTTTACATTTTGGCAAGGCAAGTCTACACCCGCACGAAATTCATATGCTACTTAATGGATCAAATTGGTTAATCCTTTATAGCTTTATAAGCCAAGCAACCAGGTACCGAAAACAAATAATCGAAGGGTATTTTTAAAAATGAGTAACCCGGCTAACCGAATCGCGCTATGAAGTTGAACGATCTGGTATCTGGGGAAGACCCGGGAAGCCAGGTGTATTAGACCGAATAGCGAAGAATTTGGAAGGCAGTGATCGACAGACGGTTTACACCAAGTCGATATATTAATTTTAGTATTTTATATACGAAAACAAAACTTCTTGTTTAGATATAAATTTAGAATCTAAAGTATCATCTATGTATCCATGTATAAATTTAAATAAAGAAGCACACTACTACTACTCAAAGAATTGAGTCGAGCTTGGGGCATAGTACTTCTCATGTATGTCAACAGTCTTCTTAAAGTCGAAAACGATCGTTCGGCTGACGAAATATTGGAGGGGCTAAAAGTGCCATGCCCCCCATAGTTGCCGCGCCTGAGCAAAAGAACTTGCTCCCCGATCAATCATACCTTATTACTGATCAGTCTACTGAACTCCATTGATACGGTATGGTATCTTGAAAGACAACTTGACTCATTATGATAGAGAACCAAGTATCGAAAAAATGGTATATCGATAGTTTTTTTCGATACCAATACGCGCATTTTGGTTCATTTAATGCACTTTATTTAAGAATGAGTTTTTTGAACAAACTAAACTATATGCCAAAACTTAAGTTTGACTACATTTATGTACTTCCCATGCTGACACAGTGCGGGGACAAAGTAGGCGCCGCTTTTCAAAAATGTAGCAATTTGTTCAGCAGAAACTCTTCTATGTATCCTTTTTTACTGCTCAGCGATCAATCCTTCTGCTGAAAACGGCCAATGCTTAAGTGAGTGAGTGTGTTTAGTTTAGTTTTAGTTAAGTAAGTTAGCAGAATGTCCTAAATTGTTCAAATATTAACTCTTTGGGTACTGCCAAAAATCGAACAATCAAAGGGACTTTTTAGTTATTATTAAGAATTTGTCGTACTTGCCGTACCATTCACCCCATTTTATACTTGATGAATTTCTGAGGGCAGACTTTGGTCAAAAAAGCGGTCCAAAGGATATGTGGGAGAAAAATTAGTAAAAAGAATTTGCCTTTTAAAAGTTTCCATTTCAGTTGCCCCTTTTCAGAATACTTTTCATTTAAGTGAACACTTTATGCGATACTTTCTCAATTTCACAATTTTCCCCATGCGCTGCCCTGGCACAGTCTATTTGCTCGCTCGTACAATGTAAGTGGCGTTGGGAAAAATGTACGAAATTTAATTAAACTACGCTCCTCGAAGTGTGTTTGCCTGCTGCTCTCCGCTTTCTTCTTGGCAGCAGCAGCTGTCACTTTCCAACACCTCCCTCCCAGCTTCCCCAACCCCTCACACCCGCTGTTAAGTGAGCGATGCCAATTTTTGCATGCGTCACTCAAAAGCAGCAACTCTTTTTTTGCCTCCTGTTCCGGCTGTGTGTCAGGCCACGCCGCGGCAGCCAATTTGCGCTCGCTTTTGTTGTCCAATGCGACAGCAGTGGCAATTTCTAATTAAATTATTCAATTTTTGGCCCCCAAAAGCAAAAAAAATAAGGAAAAACGAAAGCAAAAGCATTTTACAGTCACAGAAAGAAAAGGACACTGCGGGTGGTCCCAGGTTGAGGAAGAGGGTGAATGCAGCGCCACTTGCATATTGAGCCCATTGAGAGACACCGCCAGCTGTTTGCCAACTTAGTGCTGTACCCTAAGCAAGGGTATATTTATTTTAACATCGCGAAAGAGTTCGGATCGTACAGATAGGAAACTGACATTTTGGAATTGTGGGTTCGAACGTAAAAAGAATACACTAACACGCCAGTTTAAGAAGTAAAATATCTTATCCTTGTCAGGGATAACCAATACATGAATGGCTGCCAAATTACCCTTGGATACCCTTGTAATGAATCCATCTATCCTTCCCGGTTACCAAACTGAGAAAATATTCGATTGGGTTTACGGTTGAGTGTTGCCAAAAACTTCTTTATATCGATTGCGCTTATCGTCGAGTGTAAGCAATCGCGGCACCTACTAAGCAAATTCGTGTCTTAACCCACGGAATTTACTACTTTCCATTGAAGTCGAAATTCACGAGGTTGTCCACTGACATAAACACAACTCGAATCTTATAGTTTTCATAGTCCGGATGAATTATTCAAAAGTATGCTAGGCTGCTAGTTATTCTCCAAGTTAAGTTTATGAATTTATTGAAATTATTCTTTTATGCATGGCATATTTGACTAGAATTTCATAAAGAACTTTTTAAACTTAGAAAATCTATTATGTATAAATTCTTTTTTTAATATTTTATGTTTTGGAACTTACATTATGGGCCAAAATTCAGACACAGAAAATGCTTTTATTAACTGCAAGTTATTCCAATAAATCTAAGCAGCATTCTCTTTTTTTTTTCCACCAAGTTAAATAACCTTCAATAAATTTGCCACTTAAAGCTTGCACATCTCAAGCTAAATCTACCGCCTCCCCGTCCGAAAAAAAACTTTTAAGTTTGTCACAAATTGAGATAAACCACACACCGAACAAAGCGCAAAAAAAAACTATCGTTATATCCTAATTAGATTCAAATATCTAACAATTTCAACCACAAGCCGTTTTCCTGTAAACTTTGCTTATCGCATTTCCAATGCCAGAAACCAGAAAAAAATAAGAGAATTAAATTGGTGGGTAACTCACAGAAAAAAGAAGGAAAATGGAAGAAAAGGCAGAGAAGGAAATGGCAAATAAAATTGCAGACGCAGTTTGAAATTGAACAACAAAAATGCATTTAGAAAATATGAGAAAAGCAAAGAATGGGGAGTGGGACAGTGAAATCCCTAGCAAAGAAATGTCAGACAGACAAGCAGCAACTGACAAACTGTGCGACTGCCGTGGGTGGTTGGTTGGGATGGAGTTAAGTCGAGGGTGGGTGGCTGAGTTTGTCAGTTGTTGAAATGGCAGCCAAGGCCCAAAAGTCTTTGCTATTTGTTGTTGTCTCGGCATGGTGCGAATATTTCCGGTTCTGCATTTGCCAAATATGTTTGCCACTGCTGCAGCGCCACCTCGATTCCACCTCTCCACTCCACACTGATGAGACAACAAACACTCGCACTTTCAAAACTTCCTTCCCCCTGTCCAAAAACAGAAAAAATCAGGAAAAGTTTTATGGCCATGCATTGCACATAAATGAAAGTTTTTGCTTAGTCCTTCTCAATCCTGGGGGCTTGTAAAATGTTGCCGAAGTGTCTTGCAAATGGTCATGTCCACACAAAAATGGGAAGTTGCAGTCGAGTTTTGTTTGAGGTTGTTTTGTGGAGTTTGTGCGAGAGGGAAGTTACTTTTTTTTGGTGATGGGTTTGCGGTGAAAAATCAAAGCATTTGTCAGGCGAAACAGAGCTTAGGGCAAGGACTGCATAAGTGAGCAGAACCTTTTAAAACGGAATTCTTGAAGTTTCGTCTTTTAAATGAATGAACTAAGAAAAATCCGAAGAATATTTTTGACTTTTTTTTTTAAATAGAATTTGCAAGAATTTGGGATTTCCTTACCCTTTGAAGCTTAAAGACTTTCTGAAAGAATAGGAATGGCCGCATGGCCATTTCTGAAAAAGCTTTAAAACAAAGGTTGGTTCGAGATTCGAAGACTAAAAATTAATTCCAAAAATAGTTTCAGGAAAACAATTTGATCAAGATATATTAAGATAATTTAGTTTGTATGATTACTAAATGAAATCCCATACGCACACTCAATACTACTTATCGAACACTCGTTCTTTAAAAGGCTTGTTGAAATTTGTCGAATTTCGAAAACGCTTAAAGGCCAAATTCGTCAAATCGACATTTGATTTCTCGAGGACTGGGATCAAGAATGTTTGATGTCAGAAGTTCGATAAAAATGAAAATTCTCGATCTAAGAGTGAAATTCCTGATCCAAGAATAAATTGTTATCCCTTTTTTCTTGATCCAAGAGCTATAATACTTGATCGTTCTCAAATCAAGCAAAATGGTTTTTTAATCAAGTGTAGTCAAATTCAAGATTGCTCATTCTTGAATCAAGAGCATACAGCATTGTTCAAAACCGAGAACGTTCTTCCTCAGATTAAAGTGTGTAATCGCATACTCTTAAATCAAGAACCTTCAGAGATTCCAGTCATGCAACAATTTAAAATCAGTTGCTTTTTCCACTTTGTTTAAACCTATTTCATAGAAAGTTGATTGTTAAACCATGTAGCATGTTTTGGCCGGCTCGTGGAATACACAACACCTCAAAGCACATCAGTCTTTGCCTGTCAACTGTCAGTTGAACAGACGTCTCTCCATGTCAGCAATGCCATATCTGGTTGGGAACTCCACAGCAACATGAGTGCAAAAATCAATTGCGCTCTTCGCTAGATAGCTTCCCCACACATTTGTAATGTTCTTTAAATGTAAACAATAAAACGACACTTTTTTTGAATTTTTTATTTACACCGATTTATTTCGAATTCCTTCGAAAATAGTTTTCGTCTGTCTTATCAGCTGTGGAGTTTAAACTCCAAGCCATCAAAATATCTTTATTTTCGGGCTTTTCTAGAAACTTCAAAAAATCAACTTACAGTTATAGCAAACCCCTCGACAATAAGTACTGGTTCGGTTCAGTGGTTCACATTATTACATAGTAAAAATCATTGGGCAGGAGAGCGATTCCAGTTAAAGCTCGTCAGAGAACTAAACCGAAACGTTTTTATTTGTGGTTTTCGGTTCGGTTCAGCAACTCTGAAAGGATGCCGGTTCGGTTTGCGATTTCATTAGATATTCCGAGCCGGGATGATATATTTTATTCGAAAGGTCATTGACTTGTCAAGCTACTTTCGTTAAATAGAAAATATTAAACCACTCCCACTGTAGTTTTTCCCCATCTTTCTTTTTGAAAAGTACTAATCTACTTTATTGATTGACAAACTTCTTTAATATGCCCACATATATCTTCCATCCTCCCCCAGTCTTACTTTTTCAAACAAATTGTCTTGTCTCAACTCTTCAGTTGACACCTTCAACCATTTCTCAATCTCTCTTTCTCACAAGAAAAAAAAAACTAAGGGAAATGGAGTGCACTTCAATTACCAGCCAGTTCCACCTTATAAATCTTTTTGCACTTGCTTCGTCTAGGAGGACTTACAACTTCCAATGAAGCTTAATCGTTTAATTGCCTGGCATAATTACAAATGCAGCTCATCATCAGATTTCAGCTCAATTTCTTGTGAGTTTGAGGGTCTCTACATCTAAGCTGGGGGGTGCTGGCAAATTGACTGTCTGTGGGTCTTCACTTTATCAAAAAAGGAAAAACAGAGCAAGAAACTCTGTTGACCATAATTCACACAGGGGGAAGGGTGTTTTGGGCTTATCTAACTGCAGTCAGTACTATAATTTGCTTTCAATTGATTTTGTTGCTACTGTTTCTCTGCTCTATCTTTCTCCGCTTTTTTGCTGCTGTAACATTTTTCTTCATTGATTTTGTGGCCCTTCCTTGCCGCCGACATTTTCATAAATCGTTTGCCCTTGCCCACCCACCCGCTTGGGCTTGACACTTGTTACAGTAACTCCGCTCCGTTCCAAATGCTCCCATGTTCAGAACAAATGTGCATTAACGCCTTTGACCTGCATTCTTTTTGCTCGCACAGGGGGGATGGAATCAGAGGTTTGGGGGAGTGATTGAATTTCGTAGTTTTTGCCATATCCTTGTGGCCTGCTGCCTTTTCCTTGTAATGCACAGCTGACAGCTGCTTTTTCTTCATTAGCAAAGTCAACCCTCTGACTCTGGACTGGACTTCCAACTCCCCCTAGCGTCTTTTGTTATTCTGTTTTTTTTTTTTTGGTGGTGATTTTGAGGCGACCTTTTAAATTAGTTTACATGACTGCGTGTAATGGGTTTTCTGGCCAGTTATTGTTGCTGTTGCTGCTAGTGCTGTTGTTGCTGGGGCCATGGGCAAATTTCATATGTTGCAGCCACAGGAGGTGGCTGGAGTGGGAGCTGTCGGCAGGCCAATGAACTGTGAGCTGTTTTGTGGGCAAAGTGGACAGTTGGTGTTTTGGTTGCATTACACAGCTGAAAAGGGGGAAGTAGCTGTTTTTAATACTTTGATATTCCCAGCCCATTCCCTGGCTAACTGATTTATCCATCCCCAGGCCAAATGGCTTGGCCTTAACAACTGAAGTTTGGCTTAAGCCTCCGATGATCATCTAACGATGATTTTCCGAAATATTTCAGAGTACACCCAAATTCCCAGAGAATAATTCATGGAATATAGTAAAATTCTGCGCTATAGATAACATTTTCTTTAAATTTTGAGGGCAAGATATACATATAGTACTTTTGCACAAACTTGTAATACTCTGTGTACCTACGGTACAGAGTATAAAAAGATATTTGCCAAAATATCAAATTAACCAGCCAAGATGAAATTGATATTGACGAACTGTGATTTTGATTCTAAAAGGTGTTCAGTGACAATTCGCGGAAGACGCGTGGATGGAATTTGCATAGTTTTATTTACATAATCAAAGTGGAGTTGCATTCTGTAAAGAAACATTGTTGGGAGTCGCGTGTTGGGGAAAGCCCCATACTTGTGCAGCACAGCACATGATTGCTCTGGCTAAGAACAATTTGTACTTAGTGCTGTGACTGACGTTTTTTTTTCCTAAGCAGCTTGTTTCATTTTCTATTGATCGCAACTTTTGAGTTTCTTGCTCAAGTGCTTGCGAAATGACATATTTGGAGTAAGAGTGACTCCCGCGTACTGGAATTCGGTGACAGTATCTAAATTTACTCCGTTTATAGACCAGACATCGGTCCATGATTTTCGCCCCCTTGTACTTACCATCATTATCATGGATTTCTCGCAAATAATTAAAAGGCCCCACGTTTGACAGTACGAGTTCTATGCGTCGATCATTTCCTGCAAGTCCGGGCGTCATCGGCTATAAGCACCATGTCATCGACATATACGTTGATACGATTCAATTCATGTTGAACACCTCCTGGCGATTATTCGATATGTCGTCGACATACAGTGCGAAAAGTAATGGGCTCAGTAGGCAGCCTTGATTCACTCCAAGGTTGGTCTAAAACCAGCTGGATGGGCTTTGGTCGTCCCATACAGCGGTCTTGTTACAGATATATAAGCTTTGCATCATTTGAATTACCTTAGCAGACACCACTATATTGCTAAGCTTAAGGTAGAGGCTTTGTCTGTCAATCGTGTCGAATGCAGCTGTAAAATCGACGAAGAACGCTAACATAATTTTTTTTGTTATGCTGTTTTTGTTGTACTGCTTTGCAAAAGGTTTTTCAGAAAGAAGAATCATAACACTAACACCACCACCCACAACACAATTGGTGGGGAAATATATTATATATAAAAATTTTTAAGAAATAATTTGGAGAAATTCCGAACTTGTGGGCAGTTTTATCCCTTAAACCAAGGTTAAGATGACCTTAAAAGTTAAGGTCATCAGCAATCAACAATCTATGAATTTAAGGTTATTTTCGGGAAATGCTACACATAATAAACACACCAACAGACAGGAGACTGAACTACAAAACGGGCACTGCAAACTGCGCTCACCTATACAGACACCTTAAGTAAGGCAAAGTAACAAATAGTTTTAACAGACGTGAATTTTTCGAAAATTTGTTTAAATAATAAATAGTATGTTAGTTGTTTGGTGTTAATTTTTGTAGAAGATGTTGGCCGAAGTGTAACCGAAAAATATCGGGATAAAAATCAGAGCACAAAATTAGTCGTTTTTATCGCCAACTGACCTCGAGCCGGCCAACAGCATTCTTTAATTATTACAATTGTTTATAATATGTAAGTATTTCAAGTATTTTTGTACTTACCTTCGTAATGACACCGTTTGTACTTGATTCAAATATTATATAAAGTTCTTGATTTGTTTTCAGAGCTTAGCCTTCCGATGGTACTTAGTCTATTATGGTACCAATCTGTGTTCTGGAAGCTAGAGCTTAAGAAGCCAGGTGTCTATCTGATTCGAACCACTTAACTCATAAATTCTCATTTGCAACTGTTTAGGGTTTGCCCCTGATGAATGCTGGGGTATTACCCTGCATCGTCTGAAATAGTAATATTATTTTTACTTCACTCACAACTGCCAATTGCTAATGAAGTTATTCAAAAACACATAAATTGGCACAATTTCTAACCCTGGAAGCAAAAGATATGTCCCCATAACTCATGAAAACAGCTGAAAAATTGGCAATAGATAATTTCATACCTAACCATAACACAATGAGTGTTTGTTCAAACCAAACTACAAAACTATGCTTAATCTATGGGCATTTATGCAGATGTTCGAGTGCGTGTGTGCTGCTCTCAAAGGCAGTGGACAAATCCTTGGATTAAAGTTGGCCCAGCCATTTAAATAAATCGTTGTGTGTGTGCGTGTGTGTGTGTGTGCATGTGCGTGCGAGATGTATCAGTATCTTTGGCTAGCCAAAGGTGTTTGGGTTGTGTGTGAGTTTTGCAAAATTCGTTTTCGTTTTTATTTTGTTGGCCATATCACTTTGACAAACATAAGAATTATCCCTGGAATTATTAATTATTATAACTGTAAACACGAGCCTGGTCAGCTGATGTGTGAGTGCGGGGGCGTGTGTGAATGTGTCCTTGCCATAAAAGAACATTTCTGTTTGAAAAGGACAACCCGGTTGACTAATTGCCTAGCCCAGTTAGAATCTAAATACCTCTGTACCGTAGGTGCATAGAGTATTACAAGTTTGTGCAAAAGTATGTAACAGCCAGAAGGAAGCATCTCCGACCCCATAAAGTATATATATTCTTGATCAGCTTTAACAGCCGAGTCGATATAGTCATGTCCGTCTATCTGTCTGTCCATCTGTCCGTATGAACTTCTGATATCTGCAGGCAGATTAAGTTTATTTTCAGTTTTAGTCTCGCCCACTACCATCCCAGCAATTTGAAAAAAAGTCATATCTCACACAGTTTTAAAGGTAGCTGGTCCGTACCTTCTAGACATATTTAGTAATCTAAAATAGTTATCGATCAGCTAAAGAATTGGTGAGCATCGCATGGGCGGCATTAAAGCTATAAGCAAAAGAATTTTAGCAGCAGGGGCGCTGCTTTAGCCACACTTCGCAGTATCCAAAAATAATAGCTCAATATGACAATTGAACTTCACAGAATAAAAAATATATTAATAATAGAGCCCTGCACGAGTGCACTCGAAGTGCCCTTTGAATCCCCTTTCAAAAAAAAAACAGTCTGTTTTCATTTTGTATGTTACCAAAACATGACCAGACGCTGCTCCGTCCACGCTTCTGACTTATAATAAATTTCCCCGAAAGGGATGCGCTTAAAGAGTTCTGCTTCTTTTTTTATTTTTTAATTTTAGCTTAACAAAATATTAGCAACACTTACCGGTGAGTCCATTGCATTGGTTTCGAGAAAAGAATTGTTTTTTTTGTGTTTTTCACTTTGTAATACTTACACTGTCTCTGCAATAATTTAAATCATGGCTACAAACCGGTTTTGAACCGAATCGGTTCGAACCCAGAATTCCGAATTTTATTTAACTACGAACCGAACTTTCAAACGAACCTCTTTAGAACTAAAAGCTGAACCCGAACCTATTCCGAACCCTAACTATCTGTTCAGTTCAACAAAAATAGTGGACATCCGAAAATTTTACCTTCTGTATAGCGATTCCATCTGTTATCTAGTTGGTTTTGAGCGGGCGGGGTTTTATATTAATATTATGTCCAGCATGGACTGAATCAAGGTTCGAATCAAAACCTTCTCCCAAAAACCGCGAACCTAAAATGTTCGAACCCTAACCATTGGTAAATTTTGGTTCGAACCGGCGATCCGGAGATCTGAAAAAATGTATGGGCTTGCAGCCCTGATTTAAATTTAAATACGTTGAACCCTACGAGCTATTTGATCATTTCGAAAAGCTTGTTTGACGTGGTTGCTTTGCTTAAATGAGCTGTCCGAACTGAACTGTTTTAAACGAGTCGAACGAATCATTTCTAACGTCAAAAGCTATTGAATCGATGAATCGTTGACTCAGATCAGAGTCAGCCATGAACTGACTTTAAATTTAACTCGTGCAGGGCTCTAATAAATAAATACTTTGATTGATATCTTAACATATATTATCTAAGTCCAGAGAATCAAAATTAAGTCTTGTTAATAGGATAACCCATGAAAGCTGATAATTTGTTGCACTTAAACAGAAAACTACAAGAACTTGATGAATACCAATATATTTACAGAAACAGCGCAGTTAAGATTGCAATTTAAAATAAAAATCAAGAAAGAAAGTCGGTCAAGCCCGACTAGTATAACATACTCTGTACCAACGAAATTATACGCTCAGCGCACAGTCTTTTGATCATAGCTCGACAACCGTTTATCCGATCTTCATGAATGAACCATCTATCTTTAAAACTGTGGAAGATTCGACGTTTTTTCTAAATTGCGGGAGCAGAAGGGGGCGTGGCCAAAATTGAAAATTAACTTGTCGCACCCATCTCTAGTCCAGAGTGTAATACTGTCGGGCTTGACCAACATTCTTACTTGTTTGACATAGAAACAACATATTGCTGTTACCTCACATTTGGTCCTACCAAAATGTGTGTCAGTTTTTTGGGTGCTTCTTTGATTGCCAAATTTCTCATGTTTGCATCTCTTTTTGTTTTGTTCCCAAACTTTGATATCTTTTTAGTTTCAGCCAACTTTTCGGCACATTTTGTATCTTTTGTGGTTCTTGTCTCGTTTTCTCTCTCTCTTCAGCCTGGAGTATGGATTTGGAAGCAAATTGTTATAGTTTTCAATGTGGTCACCAGGCCAGTAACCCGCCCCCACCTATACTTAATGCCTGTTTAATTTGCGACCCCATGTTGCATGAAATGAGCTGCTAATGTGTTTCGGGTGGTCCCCTTCGCCGAACATTTCACTTGACGCGCCTAATGAGTTTGGGGGCAACCACAGAAGAGATCCTATATAAACGGTTCGCGACTTTGAGTAAGTTGCGGGGTCGGCCCATTGTTGTCGACAAGTCTAAACAATTTATAAAGAATTTATGTATGTATATGCACGCATCCCACCCAACGCCCCCTCCCCTTTCAACGCCTGGCACAGAAGCTGCCTTGCAACAATGCGGAATATTGCATTGAAAATAAACAGGCGTTGGAGCGAAAAATGTTTATAAACAAAACAAGTAAACGAAATGTAAATTAAAAACAAACGAAGGTGCGAAAAAAATGCGTAAACAATTCCTAGCCACATGTTGCTAAGGCCCAGCTGGCAACATAAACGAAGCACCAAGAGAGGAAGTAATGTTGCGAGAGACCTAAAAAGAGAGAGAGAGAGCGCGAGAGTGCGAGTTCATTTTCGAGTTCGAAATTTGTTGATGCTGGGATTCTGATACCCTTTACTTGTGACAAAAAGGGTATAGTAAGTGCTTAAAAATGTATGTAGCAGGCAAAAGGATTCATTATCGACTGTATAGACTACATGAATACATATATATATATGTTTTAGATCGGTCTGTTAATCATGCTATAATCGTCGAAGAAAGAGTCTATTCAATAGTTCTTCCACTGAGTAAGGAGTATGTGGAGGTTGGGCAGTGCCGGATTTAACTTACGCTCTCGATTTTTTTGTTGGCTTGTGAAATGAAAAACAACATTGAATTTTCATGCCGGGTCTCGCTCTCTGCTCGATGCTGTTGTTGTTGCTTGTGTTTTACATGCAGCAAAACGGAAGAAGAAAAACAGCAACTCGACAAAATAAAATTGATGCAGCGCGCGCTCCCGAGACATTGACCTTGATCATTTGGCGGATTGTTGTTGTTGTATTTCAGAGTTTGTCATCAGCGTTTTCAATCATGATTGAGCATGTTGGTATCTACATATGTGTTGGGCCGTGCACAATGTCCCGAGATTTATCTTTTAACTTTAAACGGAGCTGATATTTTTCTTAGCATTTCAAGACCGTAGCAATGCCCATTGCCTTTTGGGCAAAATTGAAAATAAACTTGATCTGCCTGCAGACATAAGAAGCATATGTCCCATACATGTCAAACCTCTATCTCTTACCATCTCTAAAATCTGTGCGTTCATACGGACAGACAGACGGACGGACGGACAGACGGACATGGCTAGAGCGACTCGGCTGTTGATGCTGATCAAGAATATATATACTTTACGGGGTCGGCGATGCTTCCTTCTGCGTGTTACATACTTTTGCACAAACTTATAATACTCTGTGTACCTACGGTACAGAGTATAAAAACTTTACTACAAAGTGACTTTGAAAACATAGAATAACTTAAGAAAAATAATTCAATCATATATTTAAGTTATGCCATTGGAAAGATCAGATAGAACGACCACTTGCAATGGTGATAAGACGTAGACGTTCTTTAATATCTTTTCGGGTTTGTGTAAACTTTAGAAATCAACGATATTATCGATATATCGATGTTTTTGGTCTCGATATATCAAATATCGATGTTGAAAGACTAGTTTTTTGTTATTATCGATATTGAAATTTTGAAATATATCGACAACCCTACTTGACACCTCACCCGTCGGAATATATTTTTCCTTACTATCCTCTGATTCGGGGGGAATGGTGGCACAAACAAGAACTGACGTGATTTTGAGCAAACATAGAGTTTCGTGCGTGAACATCTGCAAGTCGTGCGTTTTTCGAGATTGAACTTAGATCAAACATCGTGAATGCAGTATTTGCAAATTTTTTTTTGATTATCAAGTCTACTTTTGCAAGAATTCCAAGAACCTCGGAAATTTTTTATCTCCCAATTGCAGCACATCTGGTTTATATTCTTATAGACGAAAAAAAAATCGTGAGTAAATTGCGTGAAACTGCGTGGTGAATCGTGCATAAGAAGATTTTTAATTCGTGAACCGTTTGTGATGTGACAGAATTTTATGAAAAAAGCTGCTTAAGGTGATTCTTTTAAGCGAACAAGCAGTGAAGATTCGGTTCGGTTAGATTTTCAGGAGGTTAAATATAGAAAGTACGCTTGGGGGTTTGGTTTGATGGACGCGAAAACCACAAACAGCGCTGTTGTTCTAATTTATTTATGAACCTAATCTGAGGGAAGATCAACATCTGGAAAAGAAAACATCATCATATCTTCAATTGTAGATCAATTTTTTGAACAATAAGTGTGTTCACTTATAAAATTTAGGATTCTTCAATATAAGCGATCCGAATATCTAAAACAAGAGTACCGTCAAAAATTTCACCAATAAATATTCGACATCTGATATAACTAAATCGGCTCGGAAAATATTTAATAAATCGATACCATTCAAGAAAATTGGATTTCGTGAGCAAAGCTACAAGTCGCTCCGGTTCGCGTGCTCGAGTAAAAATGTATTATTTTAAATCGACTCAAATTTTATGGGAATTGCGTTGTTTTTAGTTCGGAAGCGATTTGTGGAAAACATGGGAGTATTTAAAACAAAGGTAATGCCAAGTAAAATTTAATTTCGTATTTTATGAAAAATATTAAAAATGTTGTGATAAGCTTTGAAGTCGAGAATCTTAAAAAACAGAGGCTATTATGGGTGGGGATTCTAAAAATAGTCCTGCAGACTCATTCGCCTAAAACCGACCAGATAACAAAAAACGACGCTGGGCAGGTCAATTTTTGAATCGAACGGAAGTTCGATATTCGGAGCAAGGTCAAAGTCGGAGTACTCCTATGTTCATTGATCATTAAAAGGATAGGCTTAATAAATTTAGGGCGACATTGGGGAAAAATTAGAGCTGCGTTGCAAAGAAGAAAAGCAAATTAATGAGGTGATTCGAACAAAAATAAGAAATAAGAAGAGTTTCAGAGGAACAGCCGATGGAATTCGGGATGGTACTCGAACTGAAAAGCAGAGCTCGTTAAAGCACATTGAAAACCAAAAATCAGAATTATTGGGACAGATAATTTATTTGATTGTTGCCAACATGCATTTATAAATCTAGTGCAATATATAAGTATCATTTGTATGCCAGTTATCTGGCAGCCGGTTCAGACAAGTCAAATACATGAGCATATTGAGAGGTTTCTCTAACACCAGTTAACTGGACATACACTGGCAGGTGTTCACATGTGTATGGCAGCAATTGACCCCTAAAAATCCGGCAGCCTGCCAGTGTGTATGAACGCACCTCTCATTCAGACAGTTTTCATCGAAATTCAAATGTTTTCAGCTCTGTTATCAAACTTATGAAATTTTTATTCACCTAGGTAGATCTTCTGACGATTCAATGGGCGCATCAAGCTGATAAACCCGATCTACGATTACTGATTTATGATGGCCGATTGTGATTGTTAAATTTGACAATCATGATTGCCGAGATGGAATCATTCAAAATGTATGATTGGTGAGACCCTTCAACGATTGATAACCAAAACTTATCAATCAGTATATCGTAGGTCAGTTATGGTACATTGCATATATCTGCAGAATGCGGCCAATGAGTTTATATGTAGATAAAATATCTTCATATATGAGTGATTAATTCTAAAACTAACTCCCAAAAAATATAATTACTGTTTCAAGTCGGTCGCGAGTCGGCGGAACTGGCCAATTAGACATTGCTGAAGTCCTTTAAATCAATAACAAAAGTTGTATATTTATTTTTGGGACGGGTTTTTTTGTATCAAAGAAAAACCTAAGAATCATCATAAAGGCCAAACTGATGATGATGATGACTGATGCGTAATCTGATATCAAAACCAATTGCTGAAGTAGAAAAAAAATTACAAACAGCCAGCCAAACCCAAAAATAAACACGTGAAAAAGATTGCATTTAATTGTTATTCTTGATTTTTTTTTTTTTTGTTAAAATTTTAGCGACATCAACAAACTTCCTTCGCCAACCAGATTCAACTGACCAAACAGAGGCCGCCTACAAGCATCAGCAACTTTAGCACACGAAGTCAGAGGTGAGAGAGAGAGAGTGAGAGAGCGCGCCCAAGCGAAGTGTAGGCGTTCGTTGTGGCAAATGAACCACCCGATGCACAAACAAACACGAACATGCACCAGCCTGTGTCTCTCTCGTCCGGCCACACCAGCCGGCAATTCCTCCTCTCGGCTTGAATTTCAGTTTCAGTTTTTGACTCGCAGTCGCCGCAAACGGACGTGTGCGCCTCGCGTGTTTTTCGACAAACCATATGGAAAAAATCTATACGGAATACGAAACATTTCCCAAAGCAAAGTGAAAATTGAAAATTAACTAAATTCCACGCGTCGTGCAAATTACAAGCAATAGAAAAGTTGCTGAAACAAGCCACTGTTTGTGTGTAAAGTGTATGAAATGAATTAAGCAACAAAAATATTGAATTGAAACGACTTGTGTACTTGTGCTGTGAAATTTTGTAGTTTGCAAGAAATCAAAAGGAAAACACTTCGTTTGGGATAGTTAATAGCGGGTAAGATTTATACTTAAACAAAATAAAAGTAGAAACCGAGAACAAATGCACTTCCTTAGGGGGAGAAATTTGCTGAACTCTGTGGGCGAAGTGAAAACTTGCATACACAAAGCTTATCAGCGGGCATTTGCTTTGGTGAGGGGATTATCGCGTAGGCCCCATCATGGAAAACCATTTGTGACTAAGCCGCTGATAAAGCAACCATAAGAAATTTCAGTTAGTTTTTATTGCAACTAAAAAATCATTAAGCCGATTTTTGTGAGTAAGAGCGATGAAAATATAAATATATATATTTTTTAGGGTCTTATTTTGGTATACGAAGTTAGTTGAGTGACTAATTGAGTTGCTTGGAAGTCAAATGTAATGAAAATATGGTCTTTGGTAAAAAATATTGCTAATGCTAAGATGAACTCCAGAAATGCTTAAATTTACTTGTGAAACTTGTGTGATTTATAGATTTGTTTAGATTTACCAAAAGAAAGCTAGTTGTTACTCCTTTTACTGGTATCTTAATAACGATATCTAAAATCTGTCAGTGTTATTCATTAAGTGGCATTAGGTTCCATGAAATAGTTTTATGAATTTGTTGAAAAGGATGGCAGAGTCTCTGAAAATTAGGCAGTTTTTATCTCTGGTTTTCACTGTAAATCAACTAACTTGAAAACCAACTTGGTTTGATTAGATTTCTTAAAAATATGAAATTGAAAACGTACGATTGATTTGTGTTCAGCGCCCAAAAATTCATGCCAAAAGTTTTTCCATCTTTTCTGGTGCAAATGCTGGTAAGCCGGTTTAATGGTTTGACAACATCTACCGACTCGAGTCTTAAGTAAATCTCTTTTTTGAGAGTTTTGTAAAGCCGGGAATTACCAAATCTGTGTGAGACTTCCATTTCTGGGACAACTTTTTGAACGAAATACAAATGCTATTTGAGCTTATGCTTTATTTAACTTCTTTGAATTGGTCAATTTGATATTTAAAATACTGCCAATGTTATAGACGAGAATTAGTAGGGATTTACATAACAAAGCAAACAAACTTTATAAAGATTCAAGTAAAGATTAATAGAGTTTTTAATCTCACCTGATATTCTCTATAAAATTATGCTTCATCGAGTAAGTAACGACTTTGACTTTAATAATGTTTTCAATCAGACGATTCAATTATGAGGCCGTTTCCCGTTTTTGATTTTGCTCAAAGTATGCGGAATCGGAACTAGAAACTTTTCCCATTTTCAAAAATAGATTGTGTATCTTCCATCTTCATCTTCTTATTTTGGTCTTGTCTGAAAGCTTCTACAGTGTTTTTACTAAACTATTTAAGTAGTAGTTACGGACTGCAAATTAGTCTCAAAGTTATATCAAATTCTTAAGTATTCCTATAATATGTTTTTATATACTTACTCAATTTCAATATGAAAATATACAGTTTTTCAACTATTTCATCAAGTCAGCAGAAATATATAAATATTTTTCCAAACATCGAATAGATTTTCTTAAAGCTTACGGGTTAGGTAAGTGGCACTTTTCGATTTTATCTATACAGACACTGCCCAATGGTAAGGACAGAGAAATGTGCTTGTGTTGGTGAGCACTAAAGTCAGGAGTCGATTGTCTAGCTTTGCTTCTCTCTCAAAATGTAGCCAGATCGGTTAGCGTCTGTTTAAAAAGCACGGCGAGTTAGGGCAATGATTTCACATTTCTTCAGGGCGTTTAAATGGTAAAATATTTTTTGCACTGAAAATTAACTGACTGATTACTTGGAGCCTTAAGTATCAAAAGCAAACACCTCTGCCCAAGCCCAAACACAGTTATTTTCCTAAAAAACTTTTTCGACACTTACCAGTGCGAAATACACAAACAATTCATTGCCTATCCCAAAGAGAAAGATGACACTGAATAGTTAACTTAAATTTTGTTTTGGTCTGACCAATGATATTGTCTGAAAAGAGTTTGCAGCTGTGCATTAGGGGAGCACTTAAACAAATGATATTCTTCAAATTTAGTATTGTTTTGCACTGATCTAGATTCATTAGAACTATTCTAGGAATTAGCAGTTTCTTAGGCGCTGAGTGTACTTGCCTCGGCCAGTATCTATTTCACAAATGTTTTTACCCCCCCCCAAAGCAGATACCAACTGTCAAATCAAGTTATGGAAATAAATCTATCTTTATGATTATACAAAAACCAAACAACTCGTCAACAGTCCAAAGTTTGTTCTGGCGGTTCTACAAAGAACACAGATCACAAACAGACAGCAAGAGAGAATGAGAGAACTTTAATTATAATCAAATACAAATGCTGAAAGGAAAAACCTTAAGAAAAACCTCACCAACTAATGTCGCACCTTTGTTGACCAATGCCGGAGAGCGAGTGCCTTTTTGTTTTAGGTAAATTTGCTTAAAATATTAGCAATAAGCAACAAGTGCGCACCATTCCAAACAACAAATACAAACTTTGAGCGGCGCAAGTTCATTATTTTCTTTTACCCAACAACTTCCTCTCGTGTGTTAATCCTTCGGTAAATAAGTCAAACGTCTTTGACGCGGCGGCCTCAAGTGTACGTACGAGTAAGTCATAAATTCACGCAAAATAAAATTTATGTTTATAGAGAAAAATGTGCCGCATGTGTCTGCGTCTGAGTGTAGCTGCAAGATACAAGATACATGCGCCAAAAGCGACGAAGCCGCGTTATGCCTTTAAATGAGTTGTTAAACAGGGGAACTGAAAATGGCGAGAGATAAATAATATCAATTCCTCGAGTGTGTATATGTGTGTGTGTGTGTACAAAAGGTTAAACTCAGTTTTCATTCTCAAAAAAATCCTACCTGTTGGCAAATTGAATTTTAATTGTGCGTTGAAGGCCTACACATGTTTACCTCTTTGGGTCTCACAGGATTTCCGTTTTTTGTTTTAATCTAATTAGTATGCCAATGTGGTCTAAACCCAAACATTTACCCCAAAAACTTTAGACTTTTAATGTCTTTATTAATTTCTCGGCGTGGGAATTGATTGATGTAGAAAAAAATATGCTAAGCTACTTACCAAGAAATGCAAATAGGTCTCTGGCAAAGAAGAAGAAAGGAAACAAAATATGTAAAATGTAAACTCAAAACAAAATATTTGTTATGCGCTTGTAATTTCCCTGCACGCCCGAAAAGCAAAAGAAAAGCGAAAGCCGTGAAAAAATCGGGGCTGTCGTTTTTCATGCTCAGCTGCCCGGCGGCCAAGAAGCAAAACTTTATCGCAGCACAGCCCTCACAGGACTCGCCTTGTCCTTGTTCATTCCGAAATCCTCCCTCCGTTCCTAGCAGCATCACGGCTGTTTCTTTCTTAATGCTGAGTGACATTGATGTGACATGCCCGTCATCTTCGTCTCGACGTTGGTGCCCGGGCCACAAGAAGAATTTCAACGCGTTTTCGTTTGGTTTATTTAAAAGTTTTGCGTAATGTGGCCGCAGGGGCGTGGCAAGTTTAGTAGAACACAACCAAGACACACACACACACAAACACCTCACACAGCTGGCCAAATAATAAATGATATGTAAACTAAGTCAAAATAAGTTGCTGTAGGTTGAAGCCAGAATCTTGGGTAATTTGTGTTTGTTCGCCCAGAGATTAAAGTTAAGAGATTTAAAATAAGCCGGTGCTCAGATGGGCGTTAGTTTTGAATAAATCTCTAGGCATATTTACATGAAACAAGTTTTCTAACTCATATAATGCTCTTGAGAATCAGAGAGTGTGAGAAAAACTATTAAAATACTTTTTACCAACATCCGCCAAATATTCTATTGCTTAGAAGCAAAACTTAAAGCTGGCCTTCAAAGTATCTTCAAGTCAGTAAGCTTTGCCAACCGGCTCGAGCCCGAATTTTCAACATATTGCTTGAAGACCGATCCAAGTGATACCTAAATGGTTCAACCTAAATCTTTTCCGAGCCCACTATTGCCAAATTTGAACATAGCTTAAAAGGACTCTTGTTATCTGGTCGATTGCAAAAGAAAGACAGGCTAAACCAATGTGGTCTTACTAACTCCTCGATTTTTAAATTTATGATTGGATTCGCAGAACCAAGAAGCTAAGCGACACTTTGGTAATGTTTATGTTTAGAAGAAGACAATCTACAAAGTTATCTTCTACCTAAAGTTACAATTTTGGATTTTTTAAATCTTCTAAATCTTCTAAGAAATTATGAACATTATTCTGTTTAATTTGAGTCAATTGTGAGCCGAACCAAAGTTGAAACTTCTCACAGAAATTACATCCAGAGTAGACTTGTTTTTGATGCCATTGTGAACTCATTTTGCGCACCTTTTTAAAAATTGTTGTGGTATAAAATTAGAGCCTTGCTAAGAATCCCATAACAAATAACATACTGAAATAAATATGGCTTAAGAATATTTTCATATTCATATTTTTCTGTTGCTGCTTCCTTCCGTTTGATTTTGTTAGTCACTTCAGGCTTAGGTTATCACTTTGAATTACCTTTTTAATGCATTTGTTTGTTTCTCCAGTTACGACCAACTTTTGCAAAATGTTCATTGTCATTTTCCTTGCCCTACTCCCTGTTCCACATTTGTTCCATTTAGTATCCCGTAGCTAGACCATAATACTTAACGATAACCAAAAACTATAATGTCTCAATTTCCCAATTTCCAAAAGGTTTGCTCGGCTACCTGAGAGCTCGTTTTCCACAAGCCACAGACACACACAGTAGAGGCAAGACACGCACCCATATCAATTTCCTCTCCTGGCCAAAACCCAAAACGAATTAAAATTACACGTCGCGACGGCCGAGCAGGCGAGCGAGTGAGACGGGGGGATACTAGTAGGTCCTTGCCGACGCGTCGCACCGAAAGAACATTTATCATTGTAGCTAATAAATGTGTTTCTGTTACCTGACTCCGAGTCTGACCTCGGCGTTTGTGCCTTTTTGTACCCAATAGTTACATGGACACAATTTCAATTGAGTTATTTGAATGCGTGGCAAAAAACACAGTCGTAAAACCAAACCCCAAAAAATTTCCAATTGAAGTTTCAATTAAAAATTGTATAGGCAGCTGTACCGCAATTGTCTTTCAATGTTGAAGTGGTGCGGCGGGCAATGCTTTGCTATAAATCAACCCGAAAGTGAAAGTGAAGAAAGTCCTCAAAGATAAATGTTTGGGGCGACCCTTTAATTGGCTTGAAGTGCTTGGAATAATTTTGATCTTAGAACCAGCTGGCTTTAAGCCAATTACCTAATTGCCGCTGCCTCTTTCGCTTTGATTCGTTTCTTATCAGAGTCGGAGTTTGAAGCCGACGATGTTCCCTGCACCCGCTAATTGCCCTGACTTTGATTTCCATTACGCTTCCTCTGATTCTTTTTGCCCAGTCTTGTCCATAACATTTCCGTTTTACGCTTCAATCTCCCCGGAGAGGGAAGGCTACCCCAGGACTTAATCTCAAAACAAATCGATTTCGTTGTCTGTCTCTTTGGTTGCCTTTGCTCTCCGCTCCTCCCTGAGCCCATTCAAACGTCTTCAAAGTGCTCTTTTTCAACACGATTTATTTCATTATTTCTTTCGTTTGGTTTTCAAGTTAATCACCGCACCGCTCAGTCAGACAATTCAATCGATTCTTATATACATATGTACGGAAAACTAAAGCTTTAAGTTGGACTTTTAACTTGAAATCCAATCGGTGGGCTTGTTTTGTTATTTATTAGTTGGCTCTGCTCTCGGTTTCAATTCAATTCAATTTTCTTTACAACATTTCATCTTTGACATGTTTTGTGTGTCAGACCCATCTCTTTCCCTCTCTTTCACTGTCATTGTGTATTCTACTGCCTGGTCTTTGTCGTCGTTTCGTTTTTAATATCTTTTAATCTCCAATGTCAACAGCGGCTTACATTTGATTGCAAGACAACACACACACATGGAGACACACACACACCAGATTCAATGATGTTGCAGAGATCTTATCAGTTTGTCTGCCCTGCCAGGAGACTCTCTTCACTAACTCTCTCTCTCTCTCTCTCTCTGTGAGACGTGACAGCTCTCCAACTAATTAAATGGAAACCAACTGGCAACATATGTTGCCCAGAGAATTGCCTTGGACTACCCCACGCAGCAAAAGAAAGACAGCAACGAAAAAACACACTCACAGATACAAATTGAAAAGAACTCTTGAGTTTTTCTTGCCTTACTGGGGAGGCGGCTGTCAAGTAGCTAGCTGGATTCGACTTAATCCCATGTCAGAGAAAATATCAAGTTTTGTGGAAGGCATAAGAAAAAGAGATTTTTAACTGAGTTGAAGTTGAAAAGTTGCAACTTTGGAAGAAACAGTGCATGATTTACGTGAAACAGTCCCAGAAGTTCGTCATTCAATTTGTTGTAGTCTTAAAGATGTCTGGAATCTCTTATGATTCTCGGACAAGTTTAGTAATCAATCTTAGAAGCACAGAGTACATATGAGAGTAGCCTGGGTAAACAGAAAACCAGGAATTTTTTTGGCTTTCAAATAAGATCTCAGACAAGTGAAAATACAGCATTAGTTTAATTGAACTTTTCAGTTTTTATGAATCATTTTAAGAACGGAACCTATCTAACTTAAATTCAATTCCAGCTTAGTTAAGTTCTGAGCTTAGTTATGACTTCTTTAATTTGTTTTAAAATTCTAATTTTAAAAATATTTGTTGAATTTAGTTCTTTTACTTATTTTTATTTGAAAGGAACACCATTCAATGATTTTCAAATAACAAAGTAATTGCAATACAAGTACTTTCGAATCTTCTTTACACTTTTTGTATACCAGGGAACCGAAGCAAAAAAAATCGTATCCGAGCCGGGGACCCTTGGTAGTTTGCTGAACCAAACCGAAAACCACAAAGCCAAATGGTTTGGTTTGGTTCAGTTCAGGCACTAAAAGTTGGAAAATTTGGAACTTGACTCCTTTCACTATAATAAGTTTCTTGCGACTTTTGGTTTAATTAAATAAGGCCGAATTGATATGTGGCGATGCCTGATTGATGTAGCCTTTAGGGATGACTTGTCAGCCATTATAAACCAAGAGATAACGTATATCTTCTGGAGTTGCCCATCGACCTCTTAATACACAAAAGACTTTGCTTGCGATATACTCAATATTATGTCATGCTTCTTTGCCAACAGATTATATTCCACTTAAGTTAGCTCCGAAAACGTTGTAATACGCCAAACCAGCGGTTCAAAAATTGTGAACCAGTGAACGGAGTCAATTCTGATCGGCTTCCATCCCTGTTTTATATATTCGATATACTTGATTAGAGTTAACAAAAACTTGCAAAAATCGATGTATATTTTACAGGACTGAATGCAGACAATTCAGTGACTCACCATTAATCTCAATCCATATATTTTACTTTAAGAACCGATCGTCTGCTGCCAAATCGCTGACGCATCGCATAGAAGTTGAGAAATTGGCGATTTTTTCACTTTTTATTACATTTGCATGATGGCTTTCAATTCTATTTCCTTTAATATTTACAATAGTTAAGATTTGTTTCTTTAAAATAAAAAATAATAATAAATAAATTAATTTGTTGAATATTGAATGTTTTAGATGAAACTTATACTAAGTCCATCATAAGTGAGTTGAGTTCGCCTCTTCAACTGAAATTCAATTAGATTTTAACAGATTCAAACACAACATGGCAATATCGTATTTCAATTTGTATTTACAACTTGCTCGCTTAACAATCCATCATCTCTCACATTTCAATCCGGCACCTCACCTCACCCATCAATTGACCAATATTTTTTCAAGTCAAGGTTTCTCAATTATTTTGTCAGCATATGTGTGAAAAACAACAGAACCGCAGCCAAAAGGATAATAATAATAACAAAAAAAAAACTCCAGGGTAAAAACAATTGCCAATGAGTCGACAGATTTAGGGGTACAAAAACATCTCTCGTACAGAGAAAAGGGGATAAGTCAGCACGACAACGGGAAAAAAGTACCAAAGTAAATAAAAATAAATAGCAAAAAACTGAAAACGCATTAAACAAAATCAATAAAAATTAACATTGAACAACTAAGGGTGGTTGCCTGCCAGGCAGGGTGTCACATTAGGGGTTGGGCCCTATAAATAGCCTCGAAAGATAATTTTAGACTAGAAACAAAAAATGGCACTCAGGCTTGCAAGCGTGTTTAGCAAAAGATGGTCAGGATCAGACTAATTTGAACGTGCCAGGGAAACCAAGCGACAGATAATTGCCTCCCAACCAAAAAATGAGAAGGAAGACAAAGCAGAAGCATGTTAACACATGGACAGCTGTCTACGTAATCCTCCACTAACCAAAAGTCCTTTTCTGTTTGTTTCTTTTTTTGTGACACAGCTTCGCCGCTGATGACGAAGGTAGCAATGATCTGGCTGCAAATTTGACACGCAGCCATCAACGATCCAACCGAGAAATCCAACCAAACACAGACCCAATCCAAAACACACCAAAAATTAAGAAAGCACACACTCACACGCACTCTCACACACATAGCACAGAAAACCAATGTGGAAAATGTTGGATATGATGGAAATGACGGATGCGGAACTCTTCATGTTCGAGTGCGACGAATGCGCCGGGATGCCCCTTGCACCCCCACCACAATTCCTTATACCGCCTCCGCCTCGGCCGCCAGCTCTGGCCGAGTACACGATAGTGCCACAGGACTGCAATGAGGAGCAATTGGCGCAACAGCAATGGGATAGCGATGTCTGCCAGGCCATGCCGGTGAGTAGTTAACTGATTATAATTTGTGGGGAGGGACGCGAGCGCAAAGCTACCCTCAGCAATTGACTTCGATGGTGCAACCCTCTCGCGGTGCACCCTTCGTAATGAGCCTGCATTTTGGCGCAGCTGTTGGGATTTTCTCGTGTGTTTTTTGCAAGTGTTTGGCTTTTCCTTGTGAAAGGTGTCAGAAATTTATGTTGCCTTATTGAATTATGTATATGCTTATTATTACAACAAAAGGACCTCTTGCTGTAACCCTCAAGTGGTGGGTTGTCCAAGTGGGCGTAATAAATGTGAGCAGCCGTTGAGCGGAGTTTATGCCGCTTGTTTAGCAATGTGACAAGAAATTTGACATCTGATGGGAAATGATTTATAAAAGAACATTTTGGTCCTTTCATTTAAATTTAGGCACTGTTTGCCGAAAATCAATTTACTTACATTTCCCATAATCGATGCTCCTCTTTAACCCTCAGCACACACGCACGAAACACTCTGCTACCTTTTTTAAAGCAATCAGAAAGAACGCCCACATTTGGTCTTACAACCGCAGGGAAACACTTTAAAAGGCAAAAACCAACAGTTTGTTTCATTTGCTTGAAGTCCCTTTTCCAGCAGCTGTTGCTCCTGATGCTGTTTCGGTTTCCCCCTCAAATCATTATGATGATGATGATGATGCTGCTGCTGCCCATCTCTTGGCCAGGGCCACAACAACAAATTACAATAACAATGAAAAGTTAAGCGCACACAGAAAAAATAAAGAAAGGACACACAAAAAGCCTTCTCTGTGTAACAGCCTGTAAGTAGGCAAGACAAATTCAGCGTCTGGACAGCATATGGCCCAGAAATCAACCCTCCTCCTGCAACTTTAAAGGCCTGTCAGCGGTTACAACAAATATGAAATTGTTGAAATTATGATAATGTTGCTGTGGAAAACTGAGACACACGTTGAGTGACTGTTTGTTTAGGCTGAGAATGAAACGAAGATCAAGTTCCACATTGATAAAAAATCACGTGCTCCCAGCTCTAGCTCCAAAAATCAACACTCGAGTGTTTTCCACTTAATTTTCCACATTTATGTAACAGAAATTTATCTAAACCAGTTGGGTGTGTGTGGTCCACGACGTGTGTGTGGGCACTTGAATCTGTCACTGAACTGATTTATGCAGACAAATCAAATGTTAACATGCATTTGATGTCAGAGCAGCTTATGGAGCATAAATATAATATAGATTAAAATATCTAAGCTGAGGCTAAATGCAATCCAATTTCGCCTTCAAAATCAATTTGGGGGATTAAGCGCGAACGTAAAAAACTCTTACCAAATTGATAAGTGTGTGAGTGTGTGTAAAAGGAAACTCTCGTCAAACAGCCACTAAACCTTTTTTCAGTGAAAATATTTCCACTTTTGCTTTAAGCAGACGTCTGTGTCAAGTGGAGAGAGCCAGCGAGAGGGGGGAGGTGCTGCTGAACTGGGTGTGTGGCAAATAGCTTGACATTGATATCAAATGTCGTGCGAATGCGAATTCCTCTCCTCCTATATATAAACTTGTATATATAACAAAAATTTTGTCTCAAAAATGTAGCTTTGACTTTTTGCCTCTTTTTTGTGTTGTCTGCTTCTGGGCGCTGAATGAATGAAATTGTTGTTGTTGCTGCTGTGGCCTGTTAGTGTTGATGTTGTTTACAGTTGACATAGCAGACACAGCTGCAGACAGAAAAAGTCGAGAGAACCCAAAAAGGAAAACGAAAAGTCAAATGAAAAATCACGTGACAATGTTTAAATTGAATTTTTATGTAGAGAAAATTATATGTTTGGATATATATTTGATTAGATTTGTGAGATTTGGAAGCGGAATGCTAAAGAAAATGTATTCATTGTGGCTTGAGGATTTCCGGTTTAAGATTTTTCGCAGGGAAAATGTGTGCAAAATGGAAAAATGTGTGCAACTGGCGTCACTCACTGGCGCCTAGTCGCACAAGCAGACATCGCAACAAGTGCAATTGCCAGGCTTCGAAATGAGTTAGAAGAACAAATCCAGTGCAGCGTACAGTCAGTCGCCAAAAAACAGTTGCATTATCCTCGATACAGACTCATATGCAGTGTGTGTGTCTTGCTTGTCAAGCCGAGCCTCTCCTATAAAGGTTAGTTTTATCTGTTGATTGTTGTTTGACTGTTTCCAAACTCAATTTAGGTTTCCATCGCTGCTCTAACTTGATCGGAATAGAATTCATACTGCTTTGTACTTGGAAGAGCTTAGATAAGGAACAAAACATTGTAAAGTAGAAAACCACAGTTAATATTGTTTTAAATGAGAATGCACATTCCTGATTCAAGAACATTTAGTAGTTACTGTTAGCAGAAAAATGGAAGTATGATCTTGGACTGATTACGAAACAGACCTACCATGCCAGCTCCATTAGGTAAGGAACTGAAAATGTGAGTTATTTTTAAGCTATTCTGTGCTTGAAATTCCGAACTAGTTCTAATCCTTATCTTATGAAATAATGCCAGATTTCTGACTCACAGTAATACCAAGGGTTCATGCCCTTGGATCTTCTTTGAATTAATCAGAGACCTCATATCAAGAACAAATTAGGATTAGCCTTAATGTACTCGTATTTTGTTTACATGGCTAAATCACAAGTGCGTTGAGTTTAGAATAATTAGAATTCAATAAAGTATATTTTTGAATATTTTTAGAGCTAATCAGGCTTGACTTAAGAGCATTACAATCTTAAAGTATGATCAAAATCATTTTAAAATAGTTAAAATGTACTTAATACATCCTGGTATAGTCTTAAATAAAGCATTGCGTGAATTTTGTACTTAAATAAAGCATTTTTGTTAGTAACGCACTATTGGCACTACTATAAATCAATTCGAAACGGGATTACCCTGTTTTCAATCCCGTTTCAAATTGATTTCAGATTATTCATTTTCTGTGTACGGAAATGAGCAATTCATTTTTATTGGTCTACTAGTTCTTAGTTCAGTGATTCATTTAGTTGGAGAAGCGTCGCTAATGGACTTGAAACCAAATGGAGGACAAGGTCAAGAATATGTCAAGGATCCCATATTAGTCAATTCCAACATTCTATAATATGTAATATCAGTCTTAAGACAGTAGAACGAAATCGGAATTGGTGTGAATAACAGCATCTGAAATGTATCAGGTCACTTGACCTAAAATCTTTGTACAAGCCTGAGCATTCCATCGCCAGTCTCTTTACTCCAACATTTTTCTGCATCAATTCCATGGTTTATTTTAAATTCTTTTGCCACCAAATACCCTCATTTTGCAGAAACTTTACCCCAACTCATTACATTTAAGTTTCTGCTGCTACCTTCTTTAAAAAAAAATCAAAGCCAAGAACTCAAATGGGTCTCAATCACGAGCTGTTTCCAAACAATTGCATCGCCAAGTGGTTACAAAAGAGCGTCAAGTTGCCTACATCAAGCAGGGTTGGAGGGGAAACGATTTGGGTATGTGTTGGAGGTACGTACCCCCGTCCTCGTACTAGAGCATTGCACGTGCATTGAAATCGAAGTTTCAGTTAGGCAAAAGAATAGTTTGGGTGTGCGTGTGTGTTGAAAAAAGGCGCCAGCCACACATGCATAGCATGTAGAAAAGTTTTGCCATGTTATCAGTTGTTGCCTGCAAGTGGCACGTGCTTGTTGCAAGCTTCAGCCGCATCCCCCACCCCCTGCCGGCTCTTTCGTTTTGTTTTTGTGCTGCTGCAAAACTTTTGTGTTTTTCATCAGGCTGGGAAAATGAAAATGCGCGTTTCTGGCTCACTTTGTTTGTGGAAAAGTTGTTAACTTTAAGTTGCCGAACGGTGGGAACTTTTGCTAAGTCGTCACGAGAGGGGGCAGAGGGGGATATAAACATTTTGACGACTGATTTTGATGACTTGCCAAACCGCCACACACTTTGTTGGCCCTCGTTTAGTGTTTTATGCATTTCAGCCACACTTAAAAATTGGGTCAAAGGCAAAGGAAACATTCCCCGTTTATGGCCTACTCCACTCAAGGAAGTAAACCGCCACCCTCCCCCACCTACTCCGCCCTTGAGCTTTGCGGCTGGTGATTTTTCATGATTAAAAAGTTGCCGGCTCCACTCATAAAAATAAACAACATTTTGCAACACTGGCTAACGTTAATCTCCATTCTCAGCACTTTTACTTTATGTTTGTGTAAAGTTTGGGCCATAATTTCATATGCTCACTCCTTCTAATGGCTTTTTTTGTCGAGTTTCCTAATTATTTTATTCGGCTCTTATTTGCTTTCCCATAAATCGTTCAGCTCGTTATCGTTATCTTTTGTTTAACTTGCCTACTCCTTTTTACCTGGCGGATGTAAGGAAAAGTCTACTGGAAAAGTGCTTATCTGCCACCTCGTTTTCGTTGTTTATCGATAAGGTTGTATGCTTCATTTTTTCTGTTATCTCTGGTTAATCCCTCGCGCCTACCGTAGGCAGCTGACAATGTGTTACAGTGGCATTTTTCCCCGAGTCCAACTGTTGCAATGTGTACTGTTATTACCCCCACCACCCCCCTCCAACCCAGCTGTCACTGTTCATTTATTTGTTTGGCCCAAAATGAGCTTTACAAATAGGTACAAAAAAAAAAAGAAAGAAGAAATGAAAAGAAAACGCGCGTGTATTTTAGATTTATCGATTATCAACGCACATGCTCGAAATGTGCGGTTCAAAGTTGAGAAAAATGAAATTGTGGCATAGCCAAGACAAAAGGAATTGTATGATTTTTTTCTTTTCTTGAAAATTGAATGACGCAAGTGAGATTTTTTTTGTACAGAGGGTAAGAGGTGTGTGGCATTAGTGTAGGGGAGATGCAATAGAGCTTAGGGCATATTAGTATTTGAAAATAAATTAAGTGACACAATAGTGTTTGAAAAATCCAAAATATGACTTAAAATCGATTTGTCCAATGTTCAAAAATTTAACCAAAGGCCGACTCTTTGTTGAATGTAATCCAAGAGTCCGTTTCCATTGGACTTGGCTCTTTATCGTCATAGGCCTTTATAAGTCGATGTCTCCATAAAATTTAATGGACGAGTGCTGGAATTTGTGAAGCTTTTAGCTTGCTTTGAATATTCCCTGAGGAGTAAGAATATCGTAATAATAGCTTATTTACACTGTTTTAATCGAATTTGGTTATTTAGATTTTGTAGGTGTGTGGTATACAGCCTATCAGGCAAAACTAATTATTCACCCCACCAATTTCCACTAAGAAAAAAGGTAAATATTGAATTTTAGGGAATTAATTACAGCCCATTTTCCACCCAAGAAGGTCAGTTTCCGAAAAATTTATATGCGGTTATTGTTTAATTTTCATACAGTTCTTTGAATATAAGATTTAAACTGTTAGAATGATAAACAAACAATTTCAATCAATCATTTCAATATCAATCAACTCGAGGAATCGAATCAGTTGCCGTGTTTTCCTCAGATCAAGGGAGCAACTCTGATCAATCAACTCCCTGCTGAACTTGACTTCATATTTATCATTATAGAAGAGCATGTACCAAAGAAATTTTCAGCTCCTTTGAAGTGAAACTGATAAGAGTTAATGGATTTATTCTGTTGAAATAATATTTGGAATTTAGTTACTTTTGATCAGACAAAACTAGTTCTGAGGTGGCAAAAAGCTGATCAGCTGAGACTACAGTGAAAAGAAGTGATAAGTTTTCATACAAGTAAGCAAAAGTAAATGTACACAACTGTATATGATGTGCTGACTTTTTAAGTTAACAAAAATCAAAAAAATTCTGCACTCAATTCTACGTTGACTTAAATAACTCTTTAATGATGAGAACATTTTATGTTTTCCGAGTCTACTGGGATTAAAATCGGCTTAAAAATATGCAAAATCCGCTGTCTACTAATAAGGCAGTTAGCACAAAAGCTTTAAGCTGCTAACATAGTTTCTTATTCTTGATCTTTCAAGGACCTTATCGTTTTGGTATATCAAACATATTGGTATGCGTCAAGATCGTGCAGAATACTTTCGCCGAGAACTCTCCAGCCTGCCCTGAACTCAAATATCTACATTTACCAAACTAATTTCAGAATAAGATGGTAAAATATTCGATTGGTGATCTGGGGAGGGCTTTAATCCCTATCCCCACCTGCAGAATTTGCTTAATATTTTACTTATTAATCTCTATTGTATTTTGGATTCTTCCGTTTGTGAGTCATTCAATAATCAAGCAATGTTGTTAAACCAAACCTACTATCTAGGTTCGGCACGGGTTCAACAAGTTTTTGCACACCCGGTTCGGTTCAAGGATCGCTTTAGAGCTTTAAATAAGTCGGGAGTCCAGGTTCGAAAACTTTTTCAGCTTAACTTAAGGTTATTTAATGGTTGGCAGACCCTGGTAATAGTTCGTTATCTAAAGTTTTTCCTTGTCCATAAATTTTTTGGAAGGTTTTGTTGTTTCTTTCAAAATAAAGATTTAAATTTTATTATGTTTTTCACCTACACTCCTCATATTACAGCGCCTTCGGCAAGTCTCTGCAACTGCATTCGAAACTTTTCTGCCGCTCCACATACCAAAATGAAACTCGCGTCAGGTCTCATTAATCAATTTGATTACGAGCTTTGTTGTCTCTCCCCTCCAGACATGTAGCTTTTGGCTCACCCAAAAAACAACAACAACAATCACGCATTGCATTTGCCCGAATATAATTGTTTAATTTATTATTATTTGTTTGTTATGCCCCAGTCTCATATTCCCAATGCCTTAGCCGATTTGTCTTTGAATGGTTTTCAAAATATACACAATAATTTCTTCATTTCTGATAAGCGCCAAATGTCTACAGCTTGAGGCTTCCGTGCCCCTTTTTTTTAGTCTTAAACCATTTCGCCAGGCGGGTCAATATTTCCATGGCTTATCTCACTACTGACTTTGGGCATTATATATAGAGGAGGCTGCTGTGTGATCCATTTGTTTAAATATGAATAATAATAACATTTACATGGCCTGCTTGGGGCGATAAGCGTTTGATTGCTTCCGCAAGATGGAAAACTGTGCCATCAATATTTGTATGTTTGAGGAGCAAATAAATCATGGAAAAAGCTCAAAACTCATTTAATAAATTAGTAAATGCACAAAATGCATTACGAATTAAAGAGTGGCCTACATAAGCACATGGACAGTTGAATACACACACACGCACACATCGGTACACTCACACACTGGAGAGTCGAAATTATTTGCACAGCTGTCAAAGTTTGACCTCATTTTTGTGTTGAAGCGTAGTTTTTATTTTTTAGTTTTTTGGTCCCTTTTCCAGTTTTAACCAAAAATATTTTTCCTACTTTTTTGAGTGATTTATGCTGCGAGCGGTGTTTGTATATAGTTGTATGTTGTTTGGTCAACGACAGGTGAACAAGTCTTTCTATTAGTTTTTGCACAAACAATACAGCATTTTTTTTTTTAGTTTGGTGATATTGGGTAACAAATGTTTGAAAAGATGAAAGATTCATGATCACACACAAAGTCGTTTCTTATTTCTGTTGTACCGGTTGAAAATTGCTCCAAAGCATGCAGGAAAACCGAACCGTTTTACCTTGAAATACGACGAACCGAACCGCGAGCGGCTAAAGAAAGGTTCATCAATGTGTTTTTTCTATATCTCGCTTTGTCTTAAACTGAATTGAGAAGTTTTTGAAAGATGGCTAAGTTTTTCAGTAACGAACTCTCAAATCTCCCAAAAAATGCCTTAAAAAAATGCTCGCTAATTTAATTATCTAACTCCTTCAAATCTCTCAGCATTTTTCATTTCTTTTTGCCTGCTCAGGCATAAATTCAAAGGCAAATTGCCTGCCCTACTCCACCTCTAAATGCACACCTTTACCCTCTCTGGCTGACCTTAATTTCAATGCCTACTCCCACTCCAACTCCTTTGACTGGGCAAATCTCAAGATGCCCCAGCCCGGAGAGAAGGAGGCACGAAAAAAAGGTGAACAGCCCAAGTCGCGTGCTTGGCGCTTTTGTTTGCATTTCGTTAGGCATATTTACCGAAAAATATTTTCCTCTGCGGCTTTCGTTCGTGTTTTTTGTTTGGGCTGTTTTGTTTATATGCAAAATGGCTTTGTGTTTGAGTTTTGTGGCCGTAAAGTTGATTTACTCGCCCTGCCAACATTTAACTTTTACTTTTTTTAACTTGTCTCTCTCTCTTTCTTACAGATCTTGGACGCCAGTTTATATAGCAGTCAATCGCTGGCCACCTCTGCCATGATAGCAGTCTTCTCACTGTTGTTGGTCTTGATTGTGCTCATCTCCTCGCTCTTCGTTTGGAAGTAAGTAGAAAGAAACTGCAATTTTCTTTTAGGCTCGAATGACTCAATTATGGGGCATGGGGGGCCCACACACGCGCTCGCTCACTCACTCAGCTCTCCCCTCGCAAACGCGTTGTGTGGCTTTTGTCTTTGACTATTATCGCGGCTTGCTCCCTTCTGGCAAGTTTTACCACTGAAGTTGTGATGGAGGCGTTAACCATTTGCCTGCAACATGTTGCATGTGCCTGCTGTGGCTCTTTGCTTTTTGATTTATGTGCAGAAAAAAACGAAGCATAAGAAAACTGGCTGGAAGGCGATAATCTGAAAAGTAGTGGAAAACAAAAAAACACTTAATTGCAAAGCGCAGAATTTGTCTTCAGCTTGGAATGAGAACAACTTTAGGCTGTGGTTCCGAGAGCAGTTTGATAAGAAATTGCCGTAAGATCAGGTCAGGTCTAACAGAAATCTGCAAGATGATCCATAAGTCTTTTAAGTCTTTAAGAATTAGAAAGAAACAAAAAAGCTGCGAAAAGGGTAAGAAAATTTCATCTTCTTATCACTTAGAACAGGGCCTATGCGCTAGTTCCACATTCGTTGTTGCTTTACTTCGTAAGTTTGCACTCTTCTCTTTCTCTGCTGTGCCTCTGGCATATCAGCGTAGAGTTTGTTGTTGTTATTACGTGTGCATAGACAAATTCTTCTCTCCGAAGTACTTTCTCTCCGACTTTAATTGCAAATAAATCTATCAATTTTACACCAGCTTTATTTTCCAACACACATTTCTAATCTGATACAATGGAAAACTATTAGAGAGCATTATACACAATTTCCAACACCTTTTTTGTGTTTTTTGTTTGTTTTCAACTTAATTCCACTTTTAATTTGCAATTGTTTGGAAGCCGCAAACAATTTCACGCCATATAAAAAATGCAAGCAATGCATAAACATTGGAAAAAAGGGGAAACTGTGTAAATAACAAAAATATATTAAAACAAAACGCATTTGCTAAAGTCACAAAAACAAACAAGCAGCAAAATTAATGTAGTCTACTTTTGAGAGAGCGCAGCCACACTGACCTACATACATGTGTATGCGTGTACGTGTGTGCTTGTGTGGGTGTGCACTTAAAACCAAAACTAAATTAAATTGAAATTTTAAATAAACGTGGCAGAGAAAAAAATGTGAGAAATGGCCCAGACTGCAAAGTAAAAAAAACCGTATAAAACAATTTACATTTACGGTCTCCCCAAAGTTGAAAAAAGACTCTGACACACACACACACACACTCACAGACTCATTCAGATGGCAAACGAAATGAAATCTGCTGCAGAAATAACCGCAAAAGCAAGGAGAGAGACAGAGCAGAAAAAAGTGCTTAACATTGTTCGTTGTAGTTTGCATGTAGTGCAGTGTTCAGGCAAAGATTTTTGCACGCACAGCAATAGCAAACATTAGAAGGAGCAAGGGAGAGGGAGAGACTGAAATGGGTTAAGAGGGATGGAAATAGACAAGAGAGGGCGGGAGTGCTGCTGTGGTGTTTGTCTATGACTAGTCATGTTAAGGCCACACTGCAGGACTTTAATGGGTTAAACATATTACATTTTTTTCCTTCGCCTTTGATAAGCGTATGAAAAAGAACACCGTTTTAATTTTTTTCTCGAAAGCGAGTAATGAGCAGGAAAAAGAGCTTAAGGTAAATTGTTTAATGGCTTTTGTTTTAAAAGTTAATTTGTGTGTCCACCAATGCCTGCAGCTAGAAAATCGCTAGGTCCCTAATGTTGAGAACCAACGACTGGCAGAGTTCTAAAACGATCGGAATAAAATGTATACCGACTTGTACTTAAATTAAGCATGAAACATTGTATTATCGAAAAATGAAAGTTAATCAAGCGGTTTCGAAAAAAAAGTAGGTTTCGTACTTACGGAAATTTGAGTTTTAATTCAAGTACGCTATATCTAGAACTAAGTACAAAATAAACCAACAATGCAAGCTTAATAATCAATTTTTTTAACGAATCTGTTTTTAAAATTCCCAACTGGTTCTTGCATTTTTCTTATGGCATGTGGGTCAAATTTCGACCCACAGAAATATCATCTTAAACAGAGCTACTCTCAAAAAGTGAAAGGAATGTACAGTTTTTTCATGCTAGCTAATCCAAAAGTGGCGCCATCAGCTTGTGAAGATGACCGAAAAAAACCTTTTTGATTAGATGTCCCTAGGCGGGATCGAACCCACGACCTCTGGCACAGCAGGCGCTTACACAACTCTTTGCAACACTCCCAAAAGTAGCATCTTGGTCCTTGGTTAATTTATAGTTCTTGAATATCCCCAACGGACGCATTCAGCATGTATTTCGTGGCTCTTCTATTTCATTTAATTTTTACTAAGGGAAGGTTTATAATTTTAAATGCCATTTGGCTTAGTGGAAAATGCTTTAAGATCAGGCAAATCTTTGACCAAATAAAAGCTTAAGTTAAACTCACCAAATTTGTCTCTCGAACAGTCCGCCATTTCCTTATTTTTTATAGAAAAATGCTTTCCATGGGTTATTGCAGTCTCGCTGTCGGTGCCATTTAGTGCCAAACTTTGTGAATTGCTTGAGCCAAAGTCCTTGTTTTAAAGTAAAAAACAGAAGCAAAATCAACATCATTTAAATTATGTCCATTCACCAATTTCCGCAAAATTTCAATTCAGCATTTTCGTCTTGGTAATTATAGCCTTTCGATTAGGAAGCCTTTTCTGTTCATGCAGCTGCTTCTTTCTCATTAACATCAACAAGTGTGTAACAACAAGGCACACAAAATCGATTCTTGTTCCTAAGACCAAAACCAAAAAAAAGGCCCAAAAATATTCATATGAATCAAGAGGAGGAGGGACAGGACTTGGGACCTCAGTTGGTACAAGCGATATTCATACATATTCATTAAAGTTTGCTGACCGCACGCACGCCCATCAGCACAGAGGGAAAGGCAAATGACAGGACAACACACACACAAGCAGAACGCTGTTGTGCTTCATCATTTCTGAGGTTATGGTCACAAGGCAGAGGGGGCGGGGAATAAAGCTCAACGAGCATCTTTATTACATAGTTTGTCTGTGTGTGTGTGTGTGTGTGGGTAGATAGCAGAAGCTGCTTTAAGTGTGTAAACGACTATGAATGTCGAGCCAACATACCAAAAAAAATGAAAATAAAACTTCAGCCAGCGCCATTTTTGTGGCATTTATGATGTGGCACATTATTTTTGCTTTTATCGTGTTGCGTGCCTCCCAACAAAAAGAAAATAAAGGAACAACAAGCAAACAAAACAGCAGGCATGAAAAATCCTATAAATAAAATAGCAAACTAATTTTATTTGTATCATAAATATCATAAATAAACATCATGTGTAAGATTTGTGGGTGTGAAGCCTCATTAAAATGATTTGGGGTAAATCGAATCCAACTAGGCTTACGGATGGAAACTCCTTCTTAAATTTTAAATTAATGAAAATCCATGGGCGATTATCATATAAAATCCGAACCATAAATAAAACTCCTCTCCTCTGGCAACAATTACCTTAATTATTTTAATAAACCTACCACCCTTCCACTTTCGTTCGTATGTTCGCCCATTGAACTTTATTAATTGCATGCAATGCGAATTATGACCAACCCCCCAAAGTGTGCAACATGTGCTGCAGTGTGGCAACAGCAACATAAAAATCTGTGAAGTGCTTGTCATTAAAATTGTTAACATTGTCGACAGTTAATAATATTTAAAATAATAATAATAAAATAAATACGCTTAATTTGCGGAAATTTGTAAAAGCCGCCGACTTCATTATGGAACATAAAACAACTCACCAAAGGTTTGGATACCAATCAATGAAAGTCAAATAGCTGAATAATTGACATGGAACTCGACAGTTGGGTTGTGATTTATGTTAAGTAGTCAAGAGTGGTGACAGTTTAAAATGAGTCTTCTTAAACTATATACTAGGTTTTCCAAAAAGTCTATAACTTTTCTTGACCTTAAATCTTTGAAAGAAAATAAGGGATAGGGAAAATAAGCCTAAGTATATACCAAGCGTGCCCACAGCCTATGCGCGCAGCGAGCATTCATTGATTTTACTAAGCCGACGTTAATTGCTACAACTACTTCGGATGTTTTTTATCTCCCTTGTCTCGTTCAAAATACAACAAATATGTACAGTTTGTCTTCAGCGTAGATTTTGTTGTTATTGAGGAATAGGAAATCATGCGCATCAGACAGCTAGTTTATCAGGAAATAATTGAAATTACCTTCTATTTTTTGTAGTTGTTATGGCTTAAGGTATGTTTTCTTTATTTGTAATGGTGTCTACGTCGCCGTAAGCCGCCTGTGGTCACTTTTGGTATTAGTGTTTTTGTAACGAAAACGGACTCCATACTCAGTACTCAATTCCTGAAAGATATTTCACATCAAAATAAAACTTAATCAACTAAAATGCTCTCACCGATTTCCAATCTGAAATAAACTCATTACCTTTTGCTTTTGGTCTCTACTCAACCGTTGAGTCAAGCCTTATTCTAAGTACTCAACCGTTGAGAAGCGATTAAGGCAAAAACATACAAAAGAAAATTCGGAGGCAAGCTTTGCCTCATTCATATTAAATAAGGTAACCACAGGCAACACAAGAAAAGCTCAACTTATGATCCTGTTAATGTTGACTGTTAAATAAATAAAATCAATTTTGCCTTCTTGCAATTTGGTGCCTTGTCTTTCACATATGATTTGAGCGGGGAAACCTTCCTTGTTCGTTGTTGTCTAGGTTATATTTATTTTTGTTTTTAATCAAGAGTCATTTGGAAGCACACATATTTCCATATGTGAATCATAAGCTCAACAGCTGCGGCGCGCCGCGACAGCTTCCTCTTCTTGTTGCCTTTGGTAATTTGATGCCCGCTTTCCCAGAGAGTCAGATCTTGGACCGCAATGTATGTGGTTAGGTTTGTTGGTCAACTGCAAATGTTGTGCAACTCGAAATGGTTTGTGGCTTGAGAGAGACCACCCAAGTGACCAATGGAGTGGGTGGGTCAGCCTGTAAGCAGTCAAATTCCATTTAGTTCAAACTTTAATAGAGTTCAGTAGCCATCTCGTAGTTTGCAGTGAACGGTTCAAGTGAAAGAGTGCCTTGTTGAATTAGATTTCGGCAATTGCCATTGTTTGGTTATCTCTGCGCATCTTAAACAATTTCATTCATTCTTTACCTTCTTCGTCTTTTCCTGGCAATTTCCATATCAAAGTCTTAACACACCCCTGCCTATGGCCCACAAAAGTTTCCAAGGGAATATTTCTCTGTAGTAGTTTTTATACTTTTTTACGTGCCGGAGCCCTTAAGCAACCCCCAAAAGCGTGCGACTGCCTCCTGCCTTCTCGAACTTTAGTTCGGAGTTCATAAATAAAAGATTCACTTCTTGCCATTGCCAACAACCCCACACCTTTCCACACACACACACACACCCCACACACACACACGTACATTCCATGCTCATGCAATCACATTGTTGCCCCTTACGTGGCAGCTACTTTTTATTGTAAATTGCTTATGCCAAAAGCAAAAAGAGGAAAACCTCTCTGCCCCAAAGGTATACGCTGTTGGCTTAAGTTCCTCCCCGCTCAACCCTTTTGCATATATCTGCAGCATACAAATGCTTTACTTTCTTGCCAAATTGTACGACACTCTTGGGATTGTTGGCGTCCATAGATGGGTCATAATGCTTAGAAATCAAACAAGACTCTTGAAGGGTAAAACAAACACACACGCACACCCACTCACTTAAGCGTTGATTTCGTTTTTACGCCTCGTGAAGTGAAATGAAATGAAATAAAGCTCACACAGACACACACACACTGGTTGACTTGTGGCAGGCCACATTATTTAATTTACTTTTAAGAATATTTTGCTGTGGCAAAACCAAAATAAAAAAAAAAAACAGAAAGGAAAGACACAGCCCAGACAAGGCAGATTGTGAGTGAGTGTTCTGAATGAGCAGAATACCAGGGTTTTATACCCTTGAGAAAGCAGACAGCAACAGAGTTCAGAACTCATGTAGTTAAACCAGAACCAGGTTTAGCTCAAATTCCCAAATTCCTTTGTCAAATTTTACAATTTAAGTAAGAAGAAATGGAATTTTCTGGCCCCCTTCAGCAAATGTATGGCAATCCATTAAAAAGCGAGTTCGGATAGCAACGACTGAGCACTGTTGATAAAACTTGCAACCACTGAAAGTACTTTTGTAAAAGCAGACTCCATACAAGGCAAAATTGATTTCATTTACTTAACAGTCAGTCTGTTCTATATTCATTCGAAAGTCCAGACTGTCTCTTAAGTAGCAGTGCACGGTCACACTTTTTTTTGTTACATTCTTAGCTGAATCCTACCGCGTCCTTTAGATCTTCTTTCACCAAAAAAGATTAAAAAAATAATTGTATTCAATCGATCTTGGTTCTGGAGAAGAAAAAATAAAAAATTATGATGTCCCAACTCGGGAACATGCCACATATAGCATGACTTTTCCAGATTTATTCCGCTCAGTTCCAGCGACTGCCCTTGTGACTTGTTTATAGTCATCGCAAGTGCAAGTTTCACTGGAACTGCAAGTCGGTTGAAGGCAAGATAATTCGTGGAATTAGGTACAGTTCTGCCTTGAACGGCTCTGTTAAAGTCACAGCAGGTCTATAGATAAATCTTCTGCGGATCTATCCTGTTGCAATAACACTTGCATATTCAGACTTAATGATGATTAAGAAGGCTTGGAATTCGGAACCACGAGAAGTGTTTGTCGGAAGTCACCCTCCAACAGTATCATCACACCACCAAAGTGAGGATTCAATGTTCGATCGAGTGATTCTAATGATCGTTTGTACGCCATCGGGCACTAATTTACAATTTTCCAATGCAATGGCTGACTGCACTGAAATTTTCTTTGATTTGATGGTTCAATGCTGAATGTGCCATTCTTCCACCTTCCAACAGCAGTTTGATTACAGTTCAACACGTGGCGCAGTAGGCGGACATTGCTTTTGACAGCTCAGCATATATCCTTAATGATTTGTTTTACAATTTTTAAGTCCACTATTTTTTGTACGTTTGCTTTCAATATTTTTTTTTGACTACATCAATAATAAATTATTGAATAGTATAAACTTTAAGTGCGACTTTATGCAAAGTACAATATGTAGGCAGTTCGGTGCTGGTTTGTTGGGATCTCTTGAACCCGAAACGGTTTTTCTCAACAGTTCAATATAATAATTCCAAACTGTGTAATTCCTAGAGTATCTTCAACTTCGCCTTTTCTACGATTATTTCGCAGTAGGCAAACATTTTAAACATACATCTTACCGTATGACAAGGCCACCTCACAATTCCAGACTGTTTCTGTCTGCGTGGGTTGAGTGTTTTTACGAGCGACTTCCGTTTTGACATCGCTACATGTTTACCTACCATGAACATTACCAGGATGATGCCGGCATCCTACACCCATCTCCCACTTCGGCGGGGCTTCCCCCTGCCGCTTTGCTACGTGGCGTCAATTTAATTTCACATTTTTCATTATGCTTATGCTTACATGATATGGGCGGCGGGTGGCATCTTCAAGGCGACGGCTGTCTGTTGTCTTTTGCCATGGGCAACACTTAATTATGTTCATTATTTTGATGGCACGCGGTTGCTCGGCGTTTTGACAAGCCTGACGCTTTGTGCTCATTTAAATTGAATTTTGAATAGCCTACTTTTTGGCGCAGCGAGGGGAGGTTTATTAATCAAATTGTTGGGGCAATTTGAGAGTCGTTTGGCTCTGGGTATTTGGCTTGTTTACCTGACATTTATCTTGCGCACTTTTTTGTGTGTTGTTTTTGGTCATTACAAATCGATTTATCTTGGGCTGGACGCCACTTTTTCACCTACTAATCTCTCTCTGCCTTCTCATCTGTGTCTTTACAGGAACAAACGCAAAGTGCAGAATCTGTTGCCCTGCAAAACACCCACTCGAGGACCTCTGAATGGGGCGATGCCCTTGGGCGGTGCCGGCACCTTAAGTTCCACGCACCATCACCATTTGCACCATCATGGGATGTACGAGGATCCGGATGCACACTTGGGGCATCACCGGCCTCTGGTGATGCGTCATCATCAGCACTCACATCCGCATCATCATCACCATTATCAGCAGCAGCATCACTCCGAGGTTAGTCAACTGGCAGGTCCGACTTTGGCGTAATCTGAGCCAAAACATTACGACAATTGCTGTCAAAACAAGGCCATGTCATTGTCCTGTTTTGCTGTTGTGCCCCTTTCTGCTGTCGCATGCAATTGAAGTGATCAGAAACGAACTTTTTTGGTGTAAAATGAAACCACATATCCTCGTCTTTGTGTGCATATTATTCATTTATGTGCGTTATGGCTTCATTTACACTTGAACTTGACATGGGGCTGTTCATATAGATATATAGAAATATATTTATATATGTATGTCTGTGTGTGTGTGTGTGTGTGTTTATGCGATATCCTGCTGTCTCCGTCTGTCAGCTTAATTTCTGCTCCTTTTGTGCCTTTTTTACGACTCTGACGCCTTGAAGGCTTTTGTGGCACGAAACGTGTTTCCTTTATGTCCTTTTTTTGGTCGGTTGCTTGTTGTTGCTGTTGTCATATTTCCCCTTTGTTTGGGAGTCCATTTATGTCATGGCTGTGCCAGTAGTGTGTGTAGCTTGAAGTGTGTGTTTATTTTATTGTCTGATAAACAGCTCCTTGAGGATATCGAGCCCAGGGCGGCGGCTACTTAAGCTTTAAATCTGTTAAGATGAGCTTGAATAATAATTGGGATTTCTTTTGGCAACAATTTAGTTTCAAGCAGGTTGTCTGTTTATATAAAATCCTTTTCAAATTAGTAATTGGGATTTCAGGGATTTCTGATTTGATATCACATTCCTAAGTTTTCAAAAAGTTTAGTCTAGTTGGAAGATTGAAATCCCCATTCTGTGCGACACTTGATGGCATGATAATCTATTAGGCCTTCAGGTTGTCATATTTGCAATGTAAATAGCTTGTCATGTATTAAATGTATTAACGTTCAGTTCAAAGAAACAAAGAGCCTTTTGAGATTAGTGTCAAGGGAATAATAAAAATAGAGGAATGTTAAGTTTGTATACCTTACCTCTCTATGGGAGCTATACTATATAGATATCCGACTTGGAGCAAACTTCGTGGAATCATGCAAAAGCCAAACAAACGATCATGTAAGAAATTTGAAGGCGATTTCATTTGAAACGAAACAGTTTTTCTCAATACAACTTCTTTTTCGACCGATAATTTTCGACATACTGCAGCTATATGCTAAGTCTTCCGATTTTGACAAGACTTTGTAGAATTGTGTGACAGCATATCAAATATATAAATTGATATTTTAAGGACATTTCCACTGAAAACTGAGAAGTTTTTCTCACTAAGACTACTTTTCAGACAGGTATACTATACAGATGTCCGATTTCGACCAAACTTAGTGGAATTATGGGAAAGCATAGCAAATTAAGAAGTACTAAGTTTGGAGGCGTTTCCATTGAAAACAAAACAGTTTTTGTTACTAAAACTAGTTTTTCGACCGATCGTTCCTATGACAGCTTTTTGATATGGTCATCTGATCTGGCCAGCTCCGACAGAGAGCTTTCAAACTGACGGAGGAGAGTTGGTTGAGTTGGTTTAATCAACTCAGCTCGTCTTGCTGATCAAGAATATATTATATATACTTTATTTGGTCGGAGATGCATCCTTCTATTCGTTACAAACATCCGGACAATTTTATAATACCCTCTGCAAGGGCTTACGAAAAGGGACCGTCGCAACTCATACATGTCTTTCAACTATTGATATAAGGTAAAAGAATTGAAAAGCAATTGGTTTTTTTGTTTTTGATTTAATTGGATCATTGTCATTCAGTTTTTATTCTTTTTTGGTCGAACACACCTTCTTGGAAACAATTTCAGCTCGTCCTCGTCGTTTTCAACGGCTAAATAACCAACGGCAATGCAGATAATTGCCGTAAGCATCTGGCTCTTCAGACTTTATTTCTAAAGACATCTTGTCGGATCGATTCAAACTAAAGACGCACCACATTTTCAGCATGCACCCAAATTAATTTACTTACTATGGACAGTTATTGGATATAGTGCTTATTTCGCCACATTTTTTGACATGATATTCAGTGTAAATGGAATCTCAGTTGTCAATTTCGAAATGATAATTGTGAATTGCAGTTCTTATTCCGAATACTCCTTCAAGTGATGACTGAAATAATAGAAACTACTACAATAATTTGATTTCCTTTTAAGGACTGCGGTTATGTCTCGAATAAAGCCTTTTAGATTTCTTAAAAACTATTTTATCTGTGAATTTAACCCAAAGACTATTGTTTAGATAGTAAAATCGGACAGAAAGATAAAGTAGTTAAATTTCATTGCTGAAAATCAGAGCTCGCTAATATCAAGTGAAACTTGTTTTCGCATAGCTCTGCACACATAAGAGACCAAATATATATAAGAATTTTTAGATGCTCTGTGGATATTGCAATGACAACGTCAGCGGCGTATATTGGGGGCTTGAGTTGTCCGAGCGGAACTCAAGTATCCTGGAATCACTGATCTTCATTATGTAGGTTTGTTTTTAGTCCTCTGCAATAAAATGTAGTCGTGAATAGAAAAAGAAATTTTGACAGATTTTTACATCGAAAAGATGATCTTCACCGAAAAAACTCAAACAATTTAATGAATATTGGGCCGAAAATAAGGCATGTCGAGATCTGTTTAGAAAGTGGTTTACTGTGCGTATTTGAAACATTCGTGTTCGATCTTCAGTTGAAACCCCCGAGCTAAGTCAATTAAGCCTTTGTCCGTCCCTCCGACTGTTTCTACTAGTCCCTAATGTCGAGTGTGCCATAAGTAGTACGGAATTGCACGGCAGCAAAAGTGCAAAAAACGTTCAAAATTGACAGAAACCTTAGGGTACACTTGATAAAGCACTATTTAAGCTTTGGAAAGGTTTGGTAAAAGATTTCTTTTTTCTGGCTCTGGGTTTCTCTTTGCTTTTGCGATCGCACTTACTTGAATCTTGATGCAAGATGATTTGGCTTTCAAGTTTGATTCGAACTTAAATTGAGCGCTTTGTGGACTGATGCACAAACTTTAGTATTGTTCGTACTTGATTTAATTCCACAATTCGACCGATCTTAGCTCACAATTTAATCAACTTTTTCTCTCTCTTTTCATTACCATTCCAGCTGCTGCAGGGCAAAAGCATACACTATCCCAGTGGCTATCCCATGACACGTTCACCACCATTCCTTGTCAGCTCATCACCGGGTCCCGATCCTTATCGTTCGAATGACAACGTTTATGAAGAATTGGGACCCGGGCGAGTGGATTCTGATGGTGAGTCAGAGCCGCCGCTACATTCAGATGATGATTTTGCGGAAGATGAGCTGTCACTGCCAGGCGAGTGCAGTTTCCAGAAGGAGGCCAACACCACCGCCTTGACAGCGGGACAGGGGGCCACACCCTACCACGAGAGAGCGGCGGGCAGCAGTAGCAGTAGTGGAGCCAATGGCGCGGGACTGGCAGCGGGAGCTGCTTCCACTTCTTCCACACTGCTGCAACAGTCCACCCAAGAGCGCCAGAGTGTACTAAGCAGTGGCTCCTCGACAGGCCAAGATGCCTCCACTGCCACCGCCTCGTCCACCAGCCACAACAACAACAACAACAACTTGGACTTGCCAGCTGCCACAAACTCACGTCGTACGCCACGCCATCGCCATCAGTCCACACGTCCTCAAGATGATCTCAACCAAAGCAGCTCCACAGCCGAAATCGCCGATCTGGCTCCACTTTACGACAATCGCAGCAATCTCATGTCCCTGGGCTACATGGCTCGTTCGACGGCCCCGCAGTTCTACAATACGCTGGAGCACGAGGTGGAGCGCCGGAATCGGCTCAACGCCCAGCTGAGTAAGGTGGCGGCGGTGCCAGCGCCCCTGTCCACCATCTACCGCGAGCGCATCCGCTATCCCAGTGCCCAGCACTATCCGGCGAATAGCACAAACGGCCTCCTGGCCGCCACAATGCGAGCTCGCACCCAACCCCGCCTCGTCGAGCGTCGCCTGGGACCGCATCAGCACCAGCATCATCGCATACATGCGGCTCCATTGGGCGCCGCCGAGCCCGCCTACGGCTATGCCGAGCCCATGATGTACAATGCCAATTATTACTATGAAGCGTCGCCACCACCCCATCCCGCAGGAGCAGCAGCGCGCCCCTATGCCTCCACGCTGCTGCCCACGGTGGAGTATCGACAGCCCTACGGTGATTCCAGCTTCGGTTCCGACTCGGGCTACAGCCATCACACGCCGGCCAGCTCGATAGGACGCCAGGATTACGATCTGGCGGAGCCGCAGCCGCCCCTAGCCAAGCCCAGCAGCAAGTTGAGTGCCGCCTTGAGCTTTGGCTGGCACCGGGGCAGCAACCGTAAGGCGTCCTCTCAGGCCGCGATGGCCACCAGCCCCAACAACAACAACAGCAGCAGCAGCAGCGGCGGCGCCGCCTGCGCCACGGCGAGCAACAACAACGCCGCGTAGATCGGGCCAAATGTAAATGTTTCTCTCAGTGTACAGTTAGTCCTAGTTCTCGCGTAAGTTGTCATCTACCCAATTGTCCTGCGTGTACATCGTGAAAGCAATAGCCATCCTATTTAGTATTCGTAGCTAGCTAGTTGAACCCCGCGTCGGCCATGAGTTAAGCATACCAATTTAGTCCCTAACTAACCGCAAGCAAAAGAACTTATAGCTCCTAAGTGTTTTCCAATGTGATTGCCAAATTCTACGATATGCTTAAACTGAACACTAATTTATCATGTAAAAAGTTGCGGAAGAGGAGACCGCCCCCCCTGTCAATACGCTAATTTTAGAAGTAACTTTTAATTTTGTTTGTTATTTTAGTTTTCTAAGTCAGCAGAAAAAGTGAGAGAAAAAAACGAAAAGAAATGCGTCAAGTCAAGCGCCTAAAATATACCAAAATAATTTAAAACAAAAAAACACACACCTAAATTGGGATTTCTTTTAATTTTTATGTTTTGCTGTTTCCGTTTTTTTGGTTTGTTCCAAATTTTTAAACAGCGCCCTCCGACGGAGAAGCTAATTGTGGCCAAAATGTGCTGCCTACTTTTAAGCTGATGCAATAGTTTCGCTATGTAGCCCACGCCATCTGTGGGCCAGTGTCGAAGTTGAGCTAAAGTGTGTGGCATAGTTTTAGGCTGAGGTCAGTTTGAATTGAACTAGATCGCCCACGACATCTAGCGGTGAGATTCAGTTTGATAATGAGCACTGTCTACTTTTGAGCGCCGCTTTAAGTTGCTAACGGAGGAGTCGATGCAGCACGTTTATGCCATGAAAATCGTGAATAAGATTTAGTGAATTCACAAAATGACATGAAAATGAGAAGAAACAAAGATATGGCAGCTCCAAAGCAGCGCACGAATTCAGCAGCAGCTACGTTTAGTTAATATTGCGTTGGTGTTGCCAGATCTGTGTTAACATTGCGAATTGGGTATCCGTTGTTTGGAAGTGTTGCCATTTTAGCTATTTAGCTGCTAGATCTAGCATATTTGAAAGTAGTCTGTTAGCTGTAAATCGGCCATTGTGTTTAGTCATTTGTATTTTTGACACGAAGTGCAAGGGCGTAGGCGTGGGCGTGGGTGGGCAGGAGGGGGTAGTTGCCCCCTTTATTCTCAGATTTTACTTAGAAAATATAACTTTTCCGATATGTTTTTGAAGATTGTTTCTCATTTCATTTCCAAATCCTCTTTGATTTATTAAAAGTATCATTAAAGAAACATTTAAGAAACCTTTTTGAGTGGCTGGCTATGCCCTTGACGAAGTGCGAAATAAAGCCTGTTAAATTGGTTTCAAAACTGAACATTCCCTGGGTGTAACGTCTCAAAATTGAGATTCGAAGTGATGAATTAAGCAGGGCTGCAAACCGGTGAACCAAACCGTCTTAGATATAAAATCTGAACCCGCACCTGATTCGAACCCCAAGTTTCAGTTCGGTTCATCATAGATGGTAGGCATCTGGCCGGCTCAATGGAAAAACTAAAAGAAACAACGCTTTATATAAAACCGGAAATTTAATGGATTTCTCGCCTTCTACATAGATCTTTATTTGTCCCATAAACTTAGAACTAACACAGTAAATGTTAAGTTTATCTGACACATATAAGCTATTGAAGTATAGTACAGAAAGCGAGAAAAAACAAGTCCAGCATCCAAAAATATCTTTTATCGATATTAAAATATCACTTTCTCATATTCATTTGATGATTTTCAGCTCCATTGGATGAAAATTTAAGATCCATTTAACAGTAAATGGATATCTTAACATCCAAACAATAGCCAAACAGCCCATATTCTGTCGGCAAAAGATCAGAAATAAATGGAAGCAAAGAGGGTATTTATACCCTGTTTCCGTTCCCCTATGTCAGGGGTGCCCAACAACAGCTAATGCTGCCCAGTCGGACTCTGCATCATGTGTTGAGAAATATCAGTACATCTAGTGACATGAAATTTCACCAAAATAGTCAGTACATGCTTTTTTTTGCAAGAAATTAGTACTTAATATAGCATGAAAAACTCACAGGGTTATTTTCTCAGGTATTTGTAAGGTTAAAATTCATAATTTTCATACGAAAACATGAAAAACTCAGCGATTGAAACGGTTGAAACCCCTGAGTTTTTCGGCGTTTCCATTGCAAATCGAACGGGAATGCTCAGGTTTTGGCATGCCATATCACGTGAAAAGTAAGCATGAGAAAGTACCTTTTTCATGATGAAAAGTCCGACTAGGAAGTGATCCGTGTGCACTCGGCAATATAGTATAGTAATAGTATATGGCCTGAGCACCCCTGTGCACTATGTGAATGTGCAGTGAGAAACTGCTTGTTCTGACAACGGCACAGTGGGACCGACTGTTAGAGCTGGAAAACAATCGATGTATGCGGCCATCGATGCTTTCGAGATTGAGTTACCAAAAAACCATTTCAGGTCAAACAACTTTTTATTTTTGTTCGAAAACAAAAGCTTATCAACCACAAATGATTTAAGAGAGCATCTGCGATCTGAAATAATCTGTCCAGCTTTGCGAAACATTCTTTCTGACTCGCATGACAATGCTGGGACGCAAAATAACTTTTTCGATATATATCTAAGTGGTATCATATCCTTTGTGCTCTCCGGAAAATGAACATAGTTAAAATTTTGTTAATGTATTGCATTCTTCTGCTGTCGTATCATATCTATGGCGTCAGTCTTTGAAGATGTGATTTAGGATTGTTACTTATCCTTCACAAAGGAAAATTGTTGGCCTTGGGGTCTGCGTTGTGTAGTTCCTCCTTCATAGCTTTTGCTGCCTGTTCGGCGTTCGACACATTCAGAAACCCAGCCTTTTTTAATCGCAGGTTGAGTATGGTGGCAATTCTGGTGATGGTTCGTGTTTCATACTGAAATAGCAGCGAGGGCAAACTCTAATTTACGAAGTTTAAAGGCAATCTCAACCTTCGAATATACTAATGTATCTATTTGCACAGCTAAGTGGAATTACTATAGATATAGTTGGTTTCCAATCCGCAGAAACAGAAGTTATTGCATGGGCCTTTTGAATATTTAAAAGGGTAGCCGAAATTGCAACATGGGTTACTAAAATCAAAGACACTACATACATATATAAATCTTTGCTAAAATGCTTTTGTTCAACGGCGCACAGTAGAATGAAAAACAATCGGTGAGCAACCATCGATGTTTTTAGAAAATACAAAACTATCGATGATCGAGCTCTAGCGACTGTTTGAACCTCTATCTCTTAACATCTCTGTGATCTATTTGTTCATCCGTACAAAGAGACAGACATGGCTGTATCGACTCGATTGGAAATAATTGCTTCTGGCTGTTACTATTTTCAATGAAGTAGTTTTAAAAATGCCTTTTTCACAATCGAACAGCTGATTGCCGCTTTTTTGTGTTGCCACCCTTTTAATATGCCTAGGCGCAGCCAACTTAACGTTGCGTTGGTGCTGCCACATCTACCAAACAGTTGATAGACTTGTGTATTGACAAAAGCTAAACATGGTAGTATATCTTTTTGTGTGACAGTTGAGTTCATGGAATGGACCTTTTCCATGAAATGGTCGAAATGAGCGTAGTATAATCGTAAGTGGTGTGAAATGTTGGGCAAGCAATGAAATAAGTGTTGCCAATTTATCTATTTCCCAGCAATTCTAGCTATTTAGAAGGTTGAATGCCAGATACTAGGGTATCTAGGCAATATTTAAAAACTTTTTACAAATATTTTGATATTTCGTTTGATATTTCATTTTAAAGGAGTTTCCTTAAGTTTGACCATTTATTGTAAAAAATTTGTTTGAAATTCCTTTTTCAAAGTGTTGTTCATCGCAAGCCACTACTATTTCCCACCTGCCAGGCAATTTTCATATACCATCTCGATGAATCAAATAGCCTTTTGTTGCGTTCCCTGAGTTCTTCAAAAGAGTTGCAGATTCCCAAGGGCATGCGTCTATGCAGCGGGTGCGTTGATGCTTTACAAGGTATGTTTCGACTGGCTTTTCGTGTTGAAAAAATTACCTTGTAGTGCCTTTGCTCGTATTCAGGCCGTTGTTGCTGCAATGCTGTTGATAATCACATTGCAAAATGGGTTTGGCCAAAGGAGCAAGGTTAAAAAAGTGAAAATCCAGCGAAGACACTGTATTAGGAATCAGCATAAAAAAGTACATTTATTTCTGGGCTTTGCTTCGCAAAGGTGCGCACTGAAAAATGATACATCTCATACTTGGCTGTTTCGATTATTTTGATTTCTTTAACTCAAAACTGACTTTAACCTTTCTTTCCTTTAACTCCTCCTTCATTTCATCTATCGTATGCATTTAACAAAGCCTTTGGCCACTCTTCCCCTCCAAAAAACAAAGGCTCTAACAAGACTGTTTACATATTAACAAAATCATAAGCCACATTTTACTTAACGCCAAAACAATAAATTGTATTTAACTAACTAGAGCATAGTGCTTGTAAACTACACTGTAAGAAACGAAACTACACAAAACACCCATTAGGTATATCGAGTGAACCATTTTAGCGGGCTTGTATGTTAATGCCCATCCGAAGACACTGGCTAGGTTGTATCAGAATTGTAAATAGTAGCAGCCCCCGCACCCGCCCCCCACTCCCGGCTCCCCAACCTACCCCCTTCCCAACAACCAACTAAGAACGTAAGAATGTTAAAATTTTCTTATATGAGCACAATGCAATGTATCCTATAACTCGTAGTTTTTAAAAATACAAACAAGTTTAGCCCCCAGCCAAACACGAATAACAACCAAAATGCATTCTAAGTAGAGTCTAGCCTAGCATACACATACCAGTCAGCCATCATCCATATAAATATTGTATAAAAGAATACACTTACTTACATATGCGACAATTGCTTTAGATCGAATTGAAGTCGTTGTGATTTTTGGAGTACCCCTACCCGAAAACATTTGGTTTTAAGTCTGTAAAAAGAGAGTATGAAATAGTTTTGAATATTGACAACAATTACTGCAGTAGCACAATCATTGAGAGCGAGAGAAAAACACAAACAACAGCAGCTTACAAAGGACTATCCTAAAACTCATATAAGTATCTAGGTAAATCAACTGCTTTAGGATTTTGATTTCAGTTGAGCCAGATCCTAAGTGCCATGAAATGGGAAGGAATTCATTACTTATTATCACACATTATTTATTATCGATTTTGTTTCAGTGCCAAGAGTAGAAGTCTGGGTTTGAGTTGCTTAGTGCCAAAATTGATTAGCTAGCTACGCTTTAACAGCTTGAGAATCCTAAGGCGGTGGCTGCTTTATGCAAGGAAAGTAAGCAAGAACACACACTTTTGGCAAACAATTGATCATATGTGCTGTACAACGAATTATTTATTCTTACATAGGATTGTCGATATTTTTGTAAGTATCGATAAAGCCTTCTTACTTATCTGCGACTACGATAAACAATATCGGCCCTGTTCCAAAATCCGAGTCGGGTTTCCAGTAAAGGACAGTTTAAACCAGAGGTGCTCCTAGAGAACACGTACTGCTCGCGTAGTCACCAACCCAAATGAAAAAAAAAATTAAATTAATTACAATAACCACAAGAAAACGAAAGAGAACCCGGTTATGCAAACGCAATCATTCGACGCACAACAACAAATTTTAAATTTATAGGTACAAACGCATGATAATTTGTAGTTGTGTTCAATTCTGCAAGAAGCGAAACAGAAAAGGGCCATATACGAAATCGGCTTCGCTATGCGCAATTTCTTGAGGAGCTTTAACTTTAAATTTTGAGGTCTAAAGTTATTTATGTCTGAATTAATGAATGTCCAAATACTCTGTTTAACAAGCAAAGTGATATTTTACCTTTAGACTTTATTCGATGATGCTTAAGGTTCGAACTGGTTCGATTCAAAACAGGTTTATACAATTCTGCTAATGTCTTGAATTTTTTATTTATTTTTTGTCCAGTAAGCCTGTTATTGTATATTCCATTAAATCGTCAAGTGATCCAATTTCCTAGCCTTAAAATAGAATGCCCCATACATTTCTATGAGTTTTTGTTTGATGTGAATCATCTTTGATTTTAGTACGAAAGATTTTAGTCGGATTTCAAATTTGATTTCAGCATTACGTTTGAAATCGGGCGTATAGGGAAAGAAAGGGTGTGAGTATTGAGTGCTTAGAATAGAGTACAGAGTGGAATAGAATAGACTACTTGGAATCTACTATTTAGAATTGAGTGTTGTGATTCGAATACTGAGTATAAAGTACTTAGCACTTATCGAGTACTGAGTACAGAGTAATTCTTAATCGAGCACTTAGAAACGACTAATTAGAATCGAGCATTGAATACACTGATTATTGGATACTTTGTGTTTAGTATCGAATTCTTATCGAGTACTGACTATCAAGTAACTAGAAACTAGTATCGAGCACTTAGAGGCGTCTAATTAGAATAAGAATTGAGTATACTGAGTATTGGATACTTTGTATTGAGTATCAAAAACAAAGTATCGAATACTGAGTATCAATTACTGAGCATCGAGCAATGGGTATCGAGCTCATAGTATCAAGTTCTGAGTATCGAGTTGTTAAAATCGCTTAGTTAGAATCGAGTACTGAATATCTAAGTCTAGATACTCAGTACTATAAACTCTGAATTTACTTAGAATCGAAAACTGAGTATCGAATATTTGGTATCGTGAGCTATTGACTACTTAGCATTAAGCACTGAGTATCGAGTATCGAGTACTGAGTATCGAGTTTAGAGCATCGATTATATAGTAACTCACACACAAGTTTCAAAATAATTGTTTGCTTTTTATATTTAGGTTGAGGCAAGTGGTTAAACAAGTGCAATTGTCTCTTTATTTTTAGTTTAGTATAAAACCACTTCACATATTAGTTCAAACCGTTTCAACTCTAAGAGCTGTCGTTTATGGGAAGATATCATGGGATCTCTAAAATTTCTTTAATTCATATATATATTTTCTGTGGGATTAACTTATTACAAAGTTTTCCGCTCATGGCACTAAGATCCTAGCTTTATTGCTTATTTATTTCTACCCAGCTTCATTTCCGAATGTTACATATCAATTTTTGAATGACAAACTCCATACTTATGTAATATAGCACACCTGGTTTCTAATACTATCAATATACAAGTACAAAAACGAATACAACTTTTATCAAGCATTTATCTATCCAAACTCGACAAAAACCAAAAACCTATCCCAATAATCATGACGTGTTGTACATAGGACAAGTCTATATTAATAAATTTGCAGTAGTTCTTCCAAAATCTCTATACTAAATTGTAAATAAATTGTTTTTTGTTACACTCTTTTGATATTAAGAACTTTGATCGCATATCAAGCATTTGACTTTTCAAGCATAGAAAGAATCTTTCGTATACGGAAGCCCCCACACAGCTAGGCCCGCTCATATGATAGACGCTAGCGGCGTAGAAGAAGAGCTCCTTCGTTTGCAACCCAAAACCAAAACCAAAAAAAAAAACGATTTAATCGAATTTATAATGTTAAAAGCCAGTTAATCGAAGGTAACGCAGAGAACAACAATTAATATCAATTAAATGAAATGATTAGTAATTATGCCGAAAACTAGTTAGTTTATACATTTTTTGTAAAACCAATTTAATGAAATTAGTTTCCCTTTTCTATAAGCAGATATGGATAATAATTATGAAATATGAGAAAAAAGCATAAATACAACGAAAAGTGTTTTCTTTCGAGCGGGAGACGGCGGCAATGACACCAGAAGAGTTGGAGATGGAATTCCAGCTAGAGGCGTGAATCTGCAGCAAATTAAATATGCGCGCGTGTGCGAAGTAGACAAAAAGTGAGTGTGTGGTGGGTTAAGGGAGGGGGTAGGGGGGGAGGAGCATGCAGTTAATGTGCTTATTTTAAAATTTAAATTGGCTTGCGCACTGCGCACTCTTGAGGAGGAGCCACAAAAGAAGCAGGAGCCAAGTAAGAGCAACGGAAGTGAACGGTGCGAGAGGAAGAGTAATCACTGGCATGTGCGTGTGTGTGTGTGTGTGCACCTTCAGCAAGTTTCACTTTAATAGAAAGTTTGCTTTGCGCTTTTCCTTAAGTTTTTTTCTCCTTTTGCATAAAGCTCATGGTGTAATTAACAGTTACTTGCAGTGGCCCTATTAAGACGGCAAAGTGCCCTATGGAGGGGGAGAATCGTATTCCGAGGGGTTTCAGGGAGCTGGGAGAAGGGAAATCTTGCATTAAGATAAACAACTTAATTATTTTCTTGGTGTGAATGCGAGTGTGTGTGTGCACTATGCCTCGGTGGCTGCCTGAGAAGCAGAATATGCATTTGAAGTGGAGGTAGGTTAAATTTTCATACTTGTTTTGTTGTTAATGAAATTATGAAAGCTTGTGGAGTTAACCAACTAAATACGGCAAGTGTTTAATAAAGTGCACCACTTAGCAGGGGCCAATTTTGAGGTGAAAGTGAATAGAACTTCCTCTCTCCTCTCGCCACCCATTTGGCAGACCCAGCTTAATCTTTGGTTGCCAATTGAAATGAAATAACTTGATTCAATTAACTGTATAATTAGTTTAAGTACCATAACACAAATAATAACTACGCCCTTTCATCTGTCCATTTCGTTTATTAAAATGGCTGCCAAACACGCACTAAATATTCACTCAAGTTTAATTGCAATTACTATTTGAAATCATGCCGCATTTAATTATCGCACTCGAATGACTTTCGATGCTCTCAAGCAAACTGTAAACTTTCCACTACCATTTCGAGCATTTAGTCTAAGCATGTTGAAGCAATTCCATTGAGCCAAGTTATATGTAGGTGGGTTTGAAGTGGTGCAGCGATCTCTAGGTTTTAGTTTTTAACCATTTGCTCATTCAATTACACAGCTCAACAGCCATTTGGGTCCAGCCGTCTCGATGCAAAACTTTGTGCACAGACTCTAAAAGAGCACTTGATTCTAAGATGTGGCAGAAAATCAGTATTCGAGTATCACTCGCCTCTGTCTTGTGCAAGCTGACACCAGTTGGTCACACCAGGCGTTCCAATTTCTTTCAGCACTTGAACTTTCCGACTCAGTTTCGTTTGCCTTCCGTTTGTATAGGGGAAGATGGGCTGCTCTCAGCCATAGGACCTTACTATTGATAAGCAATTGATCGATTCGTTTGCAATCGATCAGTAACCATTTCGTTGGTGAATTTTCGTTCACAAGACAAGCCCGACGATTACGAAAAAACACCGCCGTGATTGTTGCTCGCTGAGTGCTGAGCCCTATGGCTGCAGTCTTCACTGTGATTTATTTAAAGCATAAAGTTCCTAAGGTTCCACTCCGAGGGACGTTAAGTTATTTCTTTTGTTCTTTTATATAGCGAGCACAAAATGGTCTTGGAACATGCCCATTACAGCGGCCCCTAAAACGACAAAATGGAAAAACTACGTCTCAGCATATTCCCAAAGCTTTTTATACCCTGTTCCCATTGAAAATGGGAAAAGGGGGATCATGAAGTTGTGCGAATGTATGTAACAGGGAGAAGGAAAATTTTCCGACCCCATAAAGTATATATATTCTTGATCAGCATGAACAGCCGAGTCGATATAGCCATGTCCGTCTGTCCGTCTGTCTGTCTGTATGAACGCGTCGATCTCAGAGACTATAAGAGATAGAGCCACAAATTTTTGCACGAAGGTAGATTTATGCTGTACGCAGATCAAGTTTGTTTCAGATTTGAAAAATTCCACCCCGTCCCCCTTTTATCCCCAAAAAACCTAGACCTCCTCTTTAAATCCAAGACCTAAAAAGCCGTCAGATCCACAATTTTCAAGTTAGAGCCTCGTGGTTTAGTATACATCAAGCTAGGCTCAATATCTATCTATTCTGAAAAGTACAATCAGATCGGACCAAAAATACCGGAGTTATAAGCGAAACAGTTGAGCTGATAAGAGCAGCCCCCCAGTTGTTGATCAGGACTAGAAAAGTATTGCCTACATTTAGGATGACATCTTCAAAAATTCAAAAACAAATAAATGAAAATAAATGAACAGGGTATTTTGTGGTCGGGAAACTCGACTGCAGCGCCCTTACTTGTTTATGATGTACTTGTGAAAACGAAATAATTTTCTTTTAATTTTTATTAGGCGCGCCATGGCATCAAAGCTTTAAAAAAATCTATCTGCTCTTTAACACGGCTCAAGATGCATGCAAAGTTCGATTGGGGAAAGTGCGAGAGCACAAATTCCTATAAGACCAATTCAGCATATGCGGTTGGATATTATTGAATTGTACCAGGAGAATGTGCATTTAAAAAAAATTGTTCTTTAAACAAAACTGCTATTTAGAAGGAGGGAAAAAATCTTTAAGGGGTTGCCTAATAGGCCATTCACACTGAACACATCTAACATCCAACATCATGAATCATAAAACTTTGACGAAATTTGTCATATTTGGAGCATGTTTCTATAAGACACTACGCCACTTAATAATTTGACAAACCAAAAGCTTATAAATGTTGGCATAGCAAAAATATATAATGCATTTAAACTCAAAATGTGGGATGTTGGATGTTTGATGTGCTCAGTGTGATTAGCCTATAAGCGAAAAATTTGATGTTACTCATGTCAACTGATATGATATTGAACAAAGCATGGACAGTAGTGATTGCGACTATGACGTCTAAATTGACAAGGCTGTTAATGTTGTTCTAGAACATATATGTAGTACTTAATGTGGTCGGAGATGCTTCCTTATACTGTACTGGGCAATTTGAATCTACCATCTACTTACCTTTGTAACCCTTCAATCTCACAAATTTTCAAAAGGATCGGATAATAAATGGCCGAGTTAAAAAATGTTGCGTACTTATCCGAGCCGCATGAGGTTATTAAACACTAATTGAACTGAGTAACGGGTATTTCGAAGTCGGGCAGGGCCGACTTTAACTTACGCTCTCGCTTTTTCTACTTTTGTTATTTTGTACGTCTATTAATCACCAAAGCGCATCAGATAGGGGGGTGAGACCATGACCTTAAAAATTTCATACTTAGGAGGGCCGCTCTAATGCACACACTTAAAAATCAACATGTAAAATTAAACATGTTTCGTAATAAATTTGAATATATTTTTCAACTTAAAATCAAAGTTTTTCATAGTAGACTCAAATGTACTATTCAATCATTTAAATTAAATATTTTCATACTTAATTAACATTTTCTTCATAATTAAAGTAAAAGGTATACATACTACAGGGTGCGCCATCTAAAGTGTCGGTATGGCAACACTGAATAACTTTGACATTTACCAACCGATTGCTGTTGTTAGACATGTTTTGGAAACATCAATCTAGTTCAATTTTGACCATGGAACGCTTCACACCAAAACAACGTGCCGAAATAGTGACGCTGAAACAAATTTTGATGACCGATGAGGACCATTTCACGCTTTCTGGTGGTGTTAATAAGCAAAATTGTCGCATATGGGGCGCGGAAAATCCACACCGCATCCATGAAATACCTTTACACGACCAAAAAGTGACTGTTTGGGCCGGCGTTTGCGCCAAAACCATCATTGGGCCATATTTTTTTCGTGAAAACGAAACAGTCGATGGAAATCGATATCGGTGGATGTTGGCACATTTTGTCTGCCCGCAAATGTGCGAAAAAGGTCTTGACGGTTACTGGTTCCAACAAGACGGTGCTCCGTGCCACACTGCAAATCAAACAATCGACTTATTGCTGCGGAAATTCCCTGGACGCCTGGTATCAAAAAGAGGCGATATTGACTGGCCACCCAGGTCTCCAGATTTGACCGCCCCAGACTTCATTTTGTGGGGCTATTTAAAAAGCAAGGTTTACGCCAGCGATTCACAGACCATTGAAGAGCTTAAGGCCAACATTCGTGCCGAAATCGCCACTTTATCGACTGAGACGCTCGAAAAAGTGATGGAAAATGCCGCAAAAAGGGCACATTTTGTTGAGGCCAATAAAGGCGGCCACTTGATTGATGTTGTGTTCTAAAAATAGTCGAAATAAATTGTACAGGACCAAATTAAAGGAACAAGATCAACATATAGCAATCGGTTGTTTGTTTTTATATTTATTCAGTGTTGCCATACCGACACTTTAGATGGCACACCCTGTAGAATCAAACAGTACACCATAATTTGGAAAAAAAAAAGTTGGTCAATTTGAAAAATATTAAATGTTACAACGTAAAATATTTGATTTGATGTTGACCATCAAATCCCAGTCAAGGTAAGTTAAAAAAAAATTTTAAGTGTTTCGTTTTTCAGAATAAAGAAGACTGTGTCATGGTACTCAATACTCCCCCCCTTCTCCACACCGTCCCTAATGGTCTTTTACCCCCCATACTTTCCACCCTCCCTTCCATTTCTGCATTCGTCCCTCCCACTCCAAACCACCATACCATTCCAACCTTTAGATTACACATTGATTTTAATATGCCGTCCCATCAAATATATTAGCAGAACACTTGAAATCAAACATGGGCATATTAAATAGAAGATTAAAGTGTACACACTTCATATTTAATATGACACACTGTGGTGCATTTTTAATGGTAAAAATAGTTAAATCTAAGTGTAAATAGTAGGATTTACGTTGTTTTTTCTCTGTGTAGCGCCTTCTTGTTGAAACCAAATATCGTACAAGTCTTCCGCTTTAATTTCCTTATAGAACCAATCACTTAACGCTCACCATTCACGGTCTCGGTGGCTTCTTCTTCATTTTCAAAGAAAAATGGACCAATGATGCCTCGACCCCAAAATCCGCACCAAACAGTGACACGTGGTGAGTGCATTGGCTTCTCGACGAAGATATGCTTATTTTCTGTGCCCCAGATGCGACAATTTTGGTATTTTTTTAACATAACCACCGAGATGGAAATGTGCTTCATCCGAATATATATTTTTCGGTAAAATTCACCATCTTCGGCCAAACGATCTTCCGCCCAATTTGCGAACTGTAGACGATTCTGATGGCCCATTGGCTTTAGCTGCTGCACCAATTGAACTTTGTATGGCTTCATGGCAAGGTCTTTATGCAAAATTCGCATCAAAGAAGTGCGCGAAATGTCCCATTGTCCCGAGTTGACGTCAATGGTTGTTCACGCCCAGTTTCAGCAACCGCAGCAATGTTTTCGGTCGAGCAGGGGTTGGTTTATCCACCAACATTCCAGTTTCACGAACTCGCTTCACAAATTGTTCCGCAATTAAGTTTTCGGAACATTTTTTTTTTTCAAATTTCGCACAGTTTGAGTCGAGTCTGGAAAAATGTTTTCAATACTTCCCAAATTTCTTCAAGCGAATAGCGACCCATTTCGTAAATGTCAAATATCAAATACTAAATATTGGTCGCTTTCCGAATGACATTTAACGTTTTAAAAGTCCAATTATGAACAGTTCGAATTCCAAACACTCGATGGACCACCCTGTGTATACTCTACATATGTGGTCGGAAATGCTTCCTCCTATGCGTTACAAACATCTGGACAATTTCAATATACCCTCTGCACGGGTATAAAAATTGAGTTTTGGTCATGTATTTTATTTTAATCCGTACTGGAAATAATTTGTTGCTTTTGCTTTTTATACCCTGTTCCCATTGAAAATGGGAAAAGGGGGATCATGAAGTTGTGCGAATGTATGTAACAGGGAAAAGGCTGTTGATGCTGATCAAGAATATATATACTTTATAGGGTCGGAGATGCACAAAATTAATACACTCTATGTACCTACGGTACAGAGTATAAAAAGCCGTCAGATTCACAATTTAGAAAGATAGAGCCTCGTGGTTTAGTATACATCAAGCTAGGCTCAATATCTATCTATTCTGAAAAGTACAATCAGATCGGGCAAAAAGCACCGGAGTTATAAGCGAAACAGTTGAGCTGACAAGAGCACCCCCCCCAGTTGTTGGTCAGGACTAGAAAAAAGTGTTGCCTACATTTAGGATGACAATTTTGTTATAAAAACCGGTTACAATCATCTTCAAAAATTCAAAAACAAATAAATGAAAACGAATGAACAGGGTATTTTGTGGTCGGGAAACTCGACTGCAGCGCCCTTACTTGTTTATTTTTAAAAATGACAGCTAAATGTTAGTGGTATTCCTGAAAGTGATTTGCTTTCGATTTTAATTTGGTGAAAGCAAATTAAAAGCAGTTGACGGAGCGACCATGATTTCACTTTGATTTGCTTTCATTTGGCGCAAAAATGAAACTAGTGTTGTAAGCTTCTTAAAGAAAACGTGAGCGTAAATTAAAGTCGGCCCTGCCCGACTTCGAAATACCCGTTACTCAGTTGAATTAGTGTTTAATAACCTCATGCGGCTCAAATAAGTATGCAACGTTTTTTTAACTCTACCATCTATTATCCGATCTTTATGTAAATTTGTGAGATTGTACATATTGGCCACATGCAAAGTCTGAGCTCGAAAGCTTACAAATTGTATGAGATATTCAACATTTTTTATTGCGGGGGCGGGAGGGGGCGTAGCCAAAATTTGAAACAAACTTGATCTACCTGCAGACAATACTAGCTTACATCTAAAACTTGGTTGCTCTAGTTCTTTTAGTCTCTAAGATCTAGGTGTTCATACAGACGGACGGACGGACGGACGGACAGACGGACATGGCTATATCGACTCGGCTGTTGATGCTGATGAAGAATATATATACTCTATGATATCGGAGATGCTTCCTAATGCCTGTTACATACATTTACACGACTTTAGTATACCCTTTTTACTCTACGAGTAAAGGGTATAAATACCTGCAAGTTTACTTAGGTTTACTACAGTAAGTCGATAGAGCTTTTTGATACAGAAGAAATCGACAAAGTTAATTTTCCATTTATTTTGCAAAAAAAAAACACATTGTGTTCACTCCTTAAATATCGCAAATCAATGCCTCACTAGCCTGGAAAATGCTTTGTCATTCTGCAAGGCAGATTGATTCCAAAAGACTTCCATAAAATCTAACTTGGAAAGTGTGCATTCCATGCATGCATGATTTTTCTGATATATCTGAAATGTTTGTCTAAATCAATGTTATAAAGACTAGACTCGAGGTGTATCGCACATGCTGGTGTGTTCATTGGCAGTCTAAAATTCTTCTTAATTCAAATTATGTTATTATTTAAACACTATTATATTCAGCATAGCCCACGCCTCTGCTGCGTATGGCGAAAGTCTTATAGCTTCAAACAGACATAAGCCGTTCGTTTTTTATCTTTTCTTGGCATGAAACTTTTCCATAAACTTGTTGATTGCCGTCCTTGTTCTTGTTTTGCCATTGTGACCCCTTACTATTTATACTGCATCACAGACCTGCCTACCTAGCAATATCCATGGACAACATCAATGTGGAAATCCGAAAAGAAAAACGCATATTCCTAAGATTTCTTCCGTAGGCGATATTGGAGCCTTAAAAGACGCCTATCATCCTAGTTCTGCGAGAACTATTGGACAATGGTTATTTAAGAGTTGGGCATGAGTCTCATATATGACAAACTGTTTAAACTTTATTGGTACAACAATCTAGTCCATTGCATCAAAATACATTCAGACAGGTCTACAATCAGCAACATTGCGGCGGAATTCGACCAACGTCGAGCCCTAATAGCTGTTACTGTTAATAACTGTTACGCTATTATAAAATTAAAGTATCGTGCCAAAGATTACCAAAAATTGACCAACAAAAAGGCTAAACTAAGACAGGTGACTTTAAAACAAAAATTCTCTGACCAAACGTACTGATTTCAATTGGGTTCCGAGAAAGCGAACTTGTGCAATCACATAATCAGAACTAGCAGGCAGAAACTTCCGTTAAATTCACAAGTTGATGGTAATATTTATGATCTGAAAGTACAAAACCCCTTGAAATTCCCAGAACAATGACCAGCCCCTGTTCTACGAATTCAACTCTTATCAAGGTGATTTTTTTAATAAATTGCAAAGCTAAAACTATTCTCTAGTGGGCACTCTCTCTCTTATGTTCCACTTCATGAGTAATTACATTTTGTAGCCATAACTGTGTATGTTGAACCCGTCCACACTTTGTATTAATTCAAACTTTTACATTCCCCACATCCGCACTCAAGTTGTTTACTGTGCAGCATGAGCGTTTCCATTCATTAAAAATTTCACACATGGCCCAATTAAATTATTAAGACATGAGAGCCAGAAACACACAATGTTTCGTCACAGTTCCAAATAGTTTTAATTAAATAACCAGATGCAACAAACATGCGACAGAGGATGAACTTGTCCTGGCACGAACAATGCACCAGGTACTGCATCCTACATCAGAGTTAGCGGTTGTGTCACACATATTTGGCAGTTTAAAGTTTCCGACTCCCAAGACGCTTTCCCAGCCTATGGCCTTTGGTATACTTAGTGCCAAATGTGTGTCAACTGTACGTAAAAGTTTACCAATCTCTTTTACTTGTTATCTCTTACAGCAGTTTCTAAAACATGTAAGGCATTTAAAATTAATGTGAAAGCTTTCATACAAACAAGCTGAGGCGACGACAAGTGGATGTTAGCACTGTCGTTAGTGTTTAGCTGGGGAGCAGGACTGAAAAAACAACGATTTCAAATGAATTAATATATGCATGCTTAACACAGATTTGCTGAGACCAGAAAGAGAAACAAACTGCATTTCAGCTGCAACCAACCGAAGAATTGGGCCTCGCATCATCATCATCATGTTGGAATTTGCTTTTTATACTGTGAACCAAATTTACACAGAGTGTTTTGTATTCAAATTGAATAAAACGGACTTTAAATTGACTAAAAACAAATTAAAACACCGCGAATTTTAGTTCCCCTTTAATATTCCCAATGCAGGGAGAACTTGAGAACTTGAGAATTGTAAAATGCCAGAAATACATTGATGAACACTTTTGGGCAATTCAATATGAGTAGTATTTTAGCCATCTAGCAGCTGGTTGAGACGGCATTAAAATCTATTTCAACTTTAAAGGTCCCGAGATCGAGTCATCCAGAGTAAGTTATTTGACTTATTGGCCTTATTTAGGGTTTTACTTAGATGGTTTAAAGTGGTGGTGTGGTTCCAGTATTTGGTCTACAAGCTTTTCTTTTCTTGACTTAAAGAAAATTTCTTGTTTTTAGACAGTTTTTTCTAAGACTTAGAAAAGTCAACCCAAAGATACTACTGTGGGCAAAAAGTGAATTTGTTTGTAGAAATCTTTATTTATTCTTCTAAATCAATTTCATCCCCTTCAAAGTAATCCCCTCCCGATAAAATATACTTATGCCAACGTTTTTCCAATCCTCGAAACATGTCAAATAGTCCCTTTTCGGTATAGCCATCAGCGCTTTCTTCGATTCAGCTTTTATCTCCTCAATCGACTCGAAACGCGTTCCCCGAAGTGGTCTCTTGAGTTTTGGGAATAGCCAGAAGTCACACGGAGCCAAATCAGGCGAATACGGTGTTTGCGGAACGATATGCGTCGAATTTTTGGCGAAATGGTCACGAAGAACGAGTGCTGTGTGAGACGGTGCATTATCGTGATGCAAAAACCAAGAGTTGTTGGCCCATAATTCTGGTCTTTTAAGACGAATTGCTTCACGCAAACGACGCATAACGCTCAAATAATATTCCTTATTAACAGTTTGGCCGGATGGAAGGAATTCATAGTGCACCACACCACGAAAATCGAAAAAAAATGTCATCATGACCTTGATTTTTGAACGACTTTGACGTGCTCTTTTCGGTCTGGCCTCGCCTTTAGCACGATATCCCGTAATCATGCATTTGAGCTTGTTCTGATAGTCAGAAAGCATTGTTTCACACACATCAACGCGATGACTTTTTTGCAAGAAATTGAGAACTTTCGGTACCAAACGCGATTTGACTTTTCGTAGGCCCAAATCGTCTTTCAAAATGGTTTTCACAGATCCTTCTGATATTCCGATCATATCAGTAAGGTCTCTAACAGTCAACCGACGATTTTTGCGCACTAATTCCTCCACTTCATTGACGTGTTGGTCATCTGTTGACGTCGATGGTCGTCCGGAGCGCTCCAAGTCATCCACACGTTCTCAACCCTCTTTGAAGTCTTTGTACCACTTATAACATTTTTTTGTGACATGGTAGAATCACCAAAGGCCTTCCGCAACATCCTCAACGATTCCGCAGCCGAAATTTCATTCCGCAAACAAAATTTGATGGCACTTCTCTGCTCAATTAAATCAGACATTGTAAAAATCGAAAAATGCACTCTTGATCGTTTGGAAAACACAAGCGTAAATATATTACTGATAATGACATTCACATGAAATTTGGCCCAGATGTCATCAACAGTCCTGCCAACTCAAGAAAAAAAGAACTAGCCCGAATTGTTAGGCCCGCGAAGTTTAAATTGAAAATTCACCTTACTTTGAATAAAGAAAACAATGATATTGCACGGTGTCTTAAAATATGGCAACTTCCATTGAATTTAGTAAGACATTTTATAAATTTCTAGAATAGAGAGAAAAATTTATGTAATAAATCGCGCTAAAATTTAGAAAAATATAGACAGACTCCACTTGTAATTTATTCTACTTTAGGCAATTAAAAGGGGCAGCTAATATTCGGCATGCTGAGAAACTCGTCCTAAAATCAGTGCTGACAGTTGAGCTATTTCCCCGCTAGATTTAGCGGGCTGTAATAGGCAAATGCGGGATAAATTGTATAGTAGCGGCTAGTGGGAATTATAGCGATTTTCCTAGCAAAACTCTCGTAAATTTATGTTTCCGATGCCACACTTAAATACTTTGTAGTTCTTTTTTCATTTGAATGGCAAAAAAACATCGATAAGCCAATAGAGCATGAGCCGCATGAGGTTATTAAACACTAATTGCCTTGAGTAACGGATATTTCGAAGTCGGGCAGGGCCGACTTTAACTTACGCACTCGCTTTTAGCTATCAACAAAATTTTCTGGCTATTTCTAGCTTTTTTCAAAAGCTAGTTTAGCTATTTTATGACCCGTAGAGTTGGCAGCACTGCCTAAAATATCCGTCGGATCGTCTGTCAGTCCGTATGAACGCACAGATCTCAGAGATGGTAAGAGATAGAGGCTTGACGTGAATGGAACAAAAATTTCTTATACCTGCAGGTAGATCAACGTTATTTTCGATTTTGGCCCCGTTCCGCAATTTAGGAAATATCTCCCACAGTGTTAAAGATAGATAGTTCGTACCAAGGCTGCAAGCCGGTCCGGAACCGAACCCTTGAGAACCGGTTCTGTTCGGGTTTTTTGGGGTTCGAGAACCGGACCATGAACCAGGCGGCTTACATTTCTGACTCCGCGAACCTGAACCCGAACCGGACCACTTTTTCGAAAAATGAAGTTTGGTTCACCAATTTAAGTAATTGTAAAGCCGCATAAAATTTGACAATAGATGACTCAACGTCTGATTGCGGAAACGAGTAGTTTGTGAAAACAAAAAAAAAACAAATATGAAATATAAAATCTGTGAAAGATGTAATAGATTCCTTTGAAAATTGTCCAAGATCACATCCACCTACAAATTTTCCAAAATTTCGGAAAGGTCAAAATAACGAATACTTAAAAAATATTGCTTTTACTATACTAGCTGTACCAGCAACTCAGGTATCAGTTGAACGATAATTTTCAACACTTAAGTTTGTTCTTTCTGATTTAAGAGTTAGTATAGACAAACAACTCCTGGAAGATATAATGCTTATTGACTTAAACTAAGCAGTTTCTAAAAGCTGTTCATGTCACCTAATGGATTTGATAATTGATATAACTTTAGTAATGATCATTATGATTAAGCATATGGATAGAAGGTATATTTGTTTCATTTTAAACGTATTAATAAATCACAAGACAACTATTCTTTTATCTGCAAGCGAACCAAGGTTCGAACCAGAACCTTGGGTTCAAGCGTTCCAAGAACCGGTCTGCGAACCAAACCTTGAATTTTACAATGGGTTCGAACCCCCGGACCGAACCTCCTAGAGAATTTTTGAGGTTTGCAGCCTTGGTTCGTACCTTCTAGGCGTTTTAAGTATTCAGGATTACTTATTGATTCGCCATCTGAATGGTAAAGACCGGATGAACGGTTGTCGATTTATGATCATAAAACTGTTCGCTGCTGCAGCGCAATAGCAGCGCTGCTTTTAGCTGCTACTGGAGCATCAAAGTGTATGCTAAGCATATAATTTCGTTGGTACAGAGTTTGTTATAGTCGGGCTTGACCGACTTTATTTCTTGTTTTTAAATCTAGATAATGTATATCTACAATTAATAGCCTATTTCCACTAAAGAAATGAAACATCATTTCTTGAAATGACAAGAAATGAAGGAAATTATATCATTTCTGCCATACGTTTCTAAATTTTCATTTCCTTTCATTTCGTGTCATTTCTTAAAAATGATGAAACTCGCCCCGAATGGATTTGTTATTTTTTTCGACATTCTATCAGTGTCTTTAGTGTCATAAGAAAAACGAAAATATCAAAGAGGTAAGTAATTTGTTTGTTTTCAGATAAGCCCCCGGAAAACCCCAAGAACCTGGAAGAAGATCCAGTTGACTGCGAGGTTTTCAATGGAGGCATTCCACGCTCGTGAATGAGAGCATTAGGCCAGCAGCCATCTGGGTCGCGCCCTTAACTATCCAGCTTGGGATGAGCGAGCAACTTTCGTTGGATGAGGAGCCGACATCGTAGCAGCCAAGAATTAAGCGCAGAAAAACTACCCAGCAGCGTTCACCTTTCCAGGAAGATGCAGTGGCATCTTCAAAGAAGAGACCGGAGGAGCTTGAGCGCATTGGTGCCGAGCGGCTTGAAGTCTTGGACACCGTAGATTTATTTGTGCATTATATGTGGGGTTATTAAAAATTAAGTAAAATAAACATATTTTAGCCTTATTTTAATTGTGTTGTTGAGTCTTGAGGTACGATTTATGGCGCGACTTATTAGTTCTGGAGGGTTATCAAAATCATTGGCGACGTTGGTACCCTCGGGTTGTGAACCTCATTTTTCTACGATCACTTGTTTGTTCTGCGAAGGCGGGTCTTTAATAATCTAATTGCAGCTTCCACTACTCTCCTTGCCTTGGACAGGGCGTGGTTAAGTGTTTTAAAATCTTTATTGAATTGAAGGTTTGTCTAACTAGCTTGCCCATTATTGCATTGCAGCATTTATTTTAATATAGCCAACACAATAACAAATCGTTTAGCCAAATAATAATCAACAAAATCAAATCATCGGCTGTTTTTGTCCACGTATCGTTGTGAATGTCAACAAAATGATGTTTTGTCAGTGGAAACTACAAAATTTTCCAGAAATGAAAATGATAGAAATGATGCTCAGTGGAAAGAGGCTATAAGAAAATAGATTCTTGCCTATGGTATTTATTATAAGAAATAATTTTTCACATACGGTGACCCCTTGTTTAAGGCGAATTTGTAATTTAATATTTTGAGTGCAGTACATGTTTAAGGAGATTAATGCGCACCGAAGTTCGATAGCCGTCCCTGGCCTGATTGCGCTAAGATAACTTTGAACTTTGTTGTATTTTTGGACGATATCTGTTTGCTGCATATATCAGTGTCTATAGCATTTCTGGGCTGTCTGCGAATATGAAAATAGCTAGTTCCATACAAAATTTTCCGAAAATTTTCACATTTTGGGGGCGTATTTTCACAAATCTCAATTTTTGCATTCTTACCTTACAAACCGAGTTGTAAGTTATTCGGGTGATAAACAGTTTTTAACTTAAAAGCTTTCCGTGCATTTTTTCAGGTCGGATTTTCCAATATCGAAAAGTCAAGTCACAAATTATGGAACATGTGAACTGTGTTAACAAACCTTGTCTTGGTTCAATCGGATAAAGAAAAGTTTTCTGAGTGCAAAATTTTCAGGGATTTTTATCTAAATCGGAAAATCACAATCAGAATTGATTTTTAAACTTCGCCTACAAACCCAGTTTGAAGTCAGCGTATTTTGAAAAGCGAATTTTGCACCATTTGTACCAATGGTTAAGGTTCGAAAATTTCAGGCACGAAGCTTTTGGTCGATGGTTTTTGTTCGAACCTTAGTTCAGCACATGCTTAAAACAATATAAATTAAAAAATGGAATTGCAATTTTGTAGATTCACCTAAATATTTCTCAAATAGGAATCCGATCGATCCGATCCGATTAACTGTTAGGTAATCGTTCATTTCGTAGCTTTTGCAGAAAAATATTATTATACTATATATTAAATAGTTTATGTTAGGCTCTTGGTCTTTTGAACCATTGAACAAGTTTTGGAGTCGAGCAACTTAAAAACAGAGGCTATTATAGGAGGGCATTATAAGTAGTTCCAAATGTTATTATGGGATTTTTAATTATCCTTTTCTGTCAATATTTATACTCAGTCGCTCATAACCAACCAGATAACAGATGAATTCGCTAGGCAGAAGGTTCGGAACAGGTTCGGTTTCAGCTTTTATTTCGAAAGCGGTTCGGTTCACAGTAATCTAAATGACGGAATTCCGCGCTCGAGCTGGTTCGGTTTAAAATTGTTTTGCTGCCCTGATTTTGCAAGCTGCCCTGGTTTCGAATATTCTAACATCGGAAAATCAAACTAAACATTATTTCGCATACATCTCGAGTTTTGTGTGATCATCTTCATCTGAAATGAAAATTGATTTTTGCAATTAGAATTTTTTGGCTATTTTCTTTCACATGCCCGACTATTCTGCGTACTGTGCTATAATTCTTCCTTTACAAACGTTTCCGGGTATCATCATCCACTTTGGCAGACAGTTTTCCAAATGCGCACCTTCAAACTGAACAGAGGTCTACGTCAAATCTTAGGTCAGTCAGTGATCTGTCAATCGAACCAAGTGATCAATACTTTGTGACTCAGGCATTCCGTTAGATTTTATTTGCCGTTCGCTTTACAAATCAAACTTATCGCTTAGCTAATTGAATCAATATCAAAGGCAAATGTTACATAATTACCGAAAACTCATAATGGAGTCCGTGGAAGTGTTCAGCTGACAATCACATGGGTGCAAATCTTTATTAAATTTATCTACTGCCTTCCATGGAAGAGAATAATCCCTAAATTAAATATACGCAAAAGGTTTCAAGTGATTGATTAACAAACTATGCACCGCTTAGGCCAGTTAACCAACACTGAAACTAATCAATTTTTTATCACACAAAAGATATCAAGTGATTAATTACCCGCTTATTGTGACACAATTATGTGCCCAAGTCGCTTCAATAACGGCTCGCCAGTCACAAGCCACTTAATTGCAGAATGTCTTCAAAGCGCAACGCATTGGGGCTGCTTTGCCTGCTGTGGCTGGCGTTGCTGGCAAATCACACGATCCAGGCCCAAAATGATGACACTTCTCCCTTAATGGCCTGTAATGTGAGCACTAGCATAGCTCTGGATCTGGAAAAGGTGAGATAAGTCCAATTAGACTTTCACTTGTCCAAAAACAACTATTTTGTCCTCACAGTTCTCTGGCATTTGGTGGGAAGTTGCTCGTGAGCCTTCGTCTTCCTATTTCTGCACAAAAATCAATGTGACAGTTCTTGATACGGAGAACAATAATGTACTCATCGATACGACATACTCCAATACTCCCACCTATCCATGGGTAAATCAAACCATGAACGCCACGCTCACCGTGGAGAATGACACTGCCACAGCAATGGGCTACAATTTTACCTACTGGAATCCACCCAACTATTCACCGTACACGGTTTTCAAGATCTTGGATATCAATTATACGGATCATGCCATTATTTGTGGTTATACCAATTCCTCGAATAACGCAACTTCATTTGGCCTCGTGTTGAGCAGAGATCGCATCATTTCAACAGACACTTTGCAGGCGCTGGAGGAGAAGGCATCGGTGTCATATCCGAATTTCTTGGTGGGAGGCATGTCGGTGATTACACAAGATACGTGAGTAATGAGCTACCAGCAAATAGTCCGAAAGTTATGTAAAATGTTGATCTGTTTGTTTTCATTTTTCAGGTGCTATGGCGGAGCTAACCTATCCTCTGTGTTGTCTGTATTTTGTGCAGTTTTGACTTTCATAATTTGCTTTGTTTCATAATGGTGTTCAAATTTTGCGAAGGTCTTAGATGATTAATTGAGATTGAATGTTATTAAATATTTGGTTTGTCATGTGTTTTACTTGTGGCAAGCAATCAGGTGATCCGTCAGAACAGCCGAAAGCGTAATAAAATCAAAAATGCATTGCATAATTTTTAGTCGGAATCAACACTTCTTGAGAGTTAGAGAGAGGGGTTAAGAAAGTGGAAATAACAAAGCCAAGTGGACAACATCATTTCTTTAAAAAAATTCTCATTGCTAACAAATTTGTTGCATGAACCGTCGATAATTTTAAAGTTTAAGTTTTTTCATTATTTATCGTAAGTGCCAGTGTAATTCTCAATAAATTATCTCGAAATTGTAGGACGCACTGTTTAAAGTTCTAGTAAGGCACACAAATCACACACCTAAAAGAAAGTTGAATCATGTCCTTCCCTTAACTTTATGGAAGCAGACAGCGCATGTAGCACCAAAATGCAAATTATTTTATTAATCCCGAATATTTTATAGGATGTGAATATCACTGCGAAATGCATTATGCGATCTTAAAGAACATTTAAGCAGGGATGCAAACCGGTTCTGAACCGAACCGGTTTTGAACCGAACCAAACCGCTCATTTCAGTTGGTGAACCGAACCGCAAACCGAACCGGCATCCTTACAGAATTGCTGAACCGAACCAAAAACCACAAATAAAACCGGTTCGGTCCGGTTCGGTTCGGTTCGGTTCGGTTCAGTCCCTTTCCTCTAGCAAATGATATTTATTAATTTGGGAATTTGAAAATGTAAAACTGTAAGTCTTCTGCAATTGCCCGCCGATTTTCTAATATACCTGCCATCAATCTGTATTTTTCCTCTAGTAGACAATATTTTCAATGTTTTCTGTAGAACTTCTTTACCTTAATTCAATCTTAGACGTTACAGATTTTACTCATATAATCCCTGCAGTTCTACGTTTCGGTACTCAATTTTTCAGGGCTGATTCAGGCCTGAACAGTAGAAATAACTGAATTTAATGCTCGAATTCAAGCATATTTTTGCACGTCCCATTAAACTCATCCATGAGTTCAGTACTGAAATCATGCCTAAAATCAACTAAGCTCATGACGTAGTAGGACATGTCAGTGTAAAAGTCCATGGCTGAAACTCATTAAAAGGATGCCATGAATTCAGGACCAGCCCTTCCATTTCAGGTCTGATTCAGCTATGATTCAGGTTTAAGCCTAACTTAAGGGATATGATATACATATAGGGTAATTAAGATGCATGGAACGTATTCTTTTCTAGCCGACATTCTCACTTTTTGAAGGGCATTCCTCTGGGTACTTATAGACGAATCCTGGATATCCGACTGAATAAACTTTGGACATTCTTCTAAAGATTTTATAGATATTAAAATGGTGTATAACAATTAAATTTCAAAAGTGTTCGAAAAGTCACAATACTACAGAAATCATACTATTTCATAATGTGCCTTTGTGAACGACTGAACCGAACCGAAACCGCGGTTCAGTAAGCTCCAAAAACCATGTAATGAACCGAACCGGCGGTTCAGAAACTGTGTGAACCACTGAACCGAACCAGTACTTATTTTCGAGTGGTTTGCATCCCTGCATTTAAGACACTAAACAAATAAAATCTGTTCAAAATCGAAATCTTCCGGAAATCATGCCCATTCGTTGACAAAAGTAGTGTAATCCAGCTTCTTCTTGAACTGTGATCAAGGGTGTGTCATTTCATGAACGCAAATTGAGAAAAATTCGATCTTTATCAACGTTTTTTAGTGGCATTTCAAGAACGGAAGTTTCATTTTTTTGGTGGAAAAAAATTGGCGAGATAAAATCAAGTTCAAAAAGATTAATTTGATCTCCACCTTCGGATTGAAATCTCAAGCTCGAGTCGTACTACAAACTCGAAAGGATTTTTTTTTTTTTTTTAATAAAATTTGTTTATTAATTTGGTAACCCTTATACTAAATCTTTACAGTTTACTGTTACTTCTTAAAGCTAACTTATGCTGTAGGTGGGAGTAATTCGAAGTTTTATTTTATTATGCGTTTAGTTTTAATTTTTGATATGTCTAAGAATAAGGATTTTAATTCTAGACTTAAAGTACTTAAGCTAGTGTGTGATTTTAATTAGGTTGTGTATTGTGTCTTTTGTCAGTTAATTATGAGATCGTTTAACTGTTTACCTAATTTTTAACTTAAATTAATTTTAAATTAGGTGAGTATTGGGAATGGTCAGGTGTGCGGTTTTAAAATGTCAAGCCAGTGATTGTACTTAGTTTAATGCTGTTTGTGTTTGTCAGTTAGTTATTGGCACTTTTAACTGTTTACCTAATTTTAATGTGTTTTAGCTTCAATTCAGGTGGGTATAGGGAATAGTTAGGTGTGTGGTCTTAAGTGTCAAGCCTATGTTTGTACGTATTTTAAGGCAGTTTGTGTCATGTCAGATGGTAGATTTGAGGTTCCCTAAATCCTGCGGCTAGCCAGGTCTGCTGGATGGATCCGTTGGAGTTTTCTCCGAGCCCTGATTCCGTTTATGCGGCGAGTCCTCAGGAGTCGCCTGGCTAGGTTGTTTGGGTGTGCGGCGACCTTGTCAAGGTAACTCGCAGCTTGTTTGTTAATGGTGTCGCCTACCATCGGGACGCCACACTCTTTCTCGATGTCACGGGTACGGATAAACCACTCGGCTCCAGTGATTCGTCGGAGTATTTTAGCCTGAAATACCCGGATTTTGTTCAATCCTGAAGAGGCTATGGTCAATCTCGAATCCGTAGTTAAAAGTTGAATAATACCACTAAGCACTTATATTCTTATACACTTATTAGTGCTTAGTGATATTACTGACAAGCATCAAGCCGGTTTCAAGAGCAAATCAAGTACAAATTTTGATCTTAAATTAAACCTACTTAGTGATAAAGTCGAGTTCGGATAACAAGCTAAAATCAATCCCCAGTAGGATAATGAAGGGATCAAGACAAGAATTCCAGGATTGAAAAATCCGAGATCAGGACAATCCTGTTCGTAATCGGAATGAGAAAATCCGGTATTGATTGACTTCTAAAATCGGTTCCATATTTCGACTGAGGACCTCTCTAGCGCCTCAAAAAGTGAACGACATCTCCTAAACTACGCCGATGCAATCATAAGATATAAGATCTTCGATACGTCCATTTAATATTTGTATTTGCAGTCATCTTGATTACACAGTAAGAGTGCGCCGATGTGGTGCCTTGCGCCGATAAACAATAGATTTGATCTTTTAACTCGCTTGGTAGCGAGGCAATTGTACTTGTTGTTCTGTCTCCTTGTGTGTGACGGCGCCAAGGAGCAAGGCAATTTTTAATGCGTCTGCGTGGCGCCAGTTGCCTTAAAATATCTTTTGGAGCAAAGGGAGAAAGTTCTTACCCATCTTTGGCATGCTTGAAAAATACTATACTGATTCAATAATTTGTTGTCTGATTGAAAACTTTGTTATTGCATTTGGATAGATGTTAGTATATCAGTTGGATCTGACACAGAGTTCTATCAGAATAGAATTTGCATCGTTTTCTAAACACACTGAGCCGAAAAACTCAAGTAATTTCGCTCTCAATTCATGTACAAAATTTCTGAGAGCGCAAATGACATAAAATGAAATTGTAGTAGCATGTAATGAGCATTAGGAGTCTCTATATAAGGGTTGGCCTTGCTTACCATCGTTAACTCTTCAAACGATCTCCATCACCACATTTTAAGTCTAAAATTAAGTTATAAACTCTCAAAGAATACTTTTCCCAGGCCAAAAAAGAGCATACACCAAATAGTTGAAAATGGAACTGAAAATGGATTTTCTAAAAACAAAATAAAAAACGACAGCGTAAGCTGTAGTCGGACCTGCTCGACTTCGATATACGCGTTACTCGGACAATTAATATTTAATAGTCTTCCCTAGTGGTAAATAACAGAGCATTAACATTAATGTGATTATTTCAACATTATGTTAGCAAAAAACCTTTTTTAAAACCGTTTATACCTGTGCCATTCAAAATCCGATCTATATGAAAATTTCAGATATTCTAGATATTCTATTCTAGAACAAACACAACACTACAAATCGTTGGAAATATTGGGATTTTTATCGCGTACAGTTCAAAAAGTATACATACAAATTTTTATAGCTCCAGCACTTTGAGTCTCCGATATCTAGGTATTCATAAAGTCGAACTGGCGAATGGACAGACGGACATTTTATAGAGACTCGGCTGCTAATGCTGATCAGGAATATATATACTTTATGGGGTTGGAGATGCTTCCCTCTGCCTGTTACTCTTCCTTTTTACGCCTCGAGAAATGGGTATAAACAGCTTATTGCTGTTATTGCTTAACCACATTATATGCTCATATTGTGAACTAAAATGAGATTTTGATGCAGCATTTCACCATCAGCGAAATGGGCACTTTCAGCTGATTCGTGTTATAGGGAAAACCAATTATTTGGTGCAACTGAACCACCTTCAGCTCAGTTCACACACATTCGCACGATTACTGGGCAACACCAGCAATGGTCAACACTCACACGGCTAGTTTGACGTCACTTGGTAGGGTTATCAGTAATATGCAAGCTTTGGCCCATACAATTTATATACTTGTTCAAATGTTTGCCTTTTAGCTGAGAGAAGGTGCTACCCATTGTATGCATTCATACATGTGTTTTGTTATTGTGTTTGCTTTATACGATTGCTTTTTAACCACTGTATGCGGATCAAAGGTACACCGAGTGTCTTGACGTAAAACATCGATTTATGGACTAAAGAGCATTGTAAAAATAATAGACAATGTTTAAAATGCCTTAAATAATAAATAAAGCATGCTTCTACTGGGATTTGAACCTACGACCTCGACGATATGGAGTAATAAAAGATTACCACTCAGCGTTCCTATTATTGAACATTCAACTTGCCATACAAATATAAAATCTTGACCTGGGATCAACCCATTATTGTCACCGCTTTGGCTTGAGTTGATCCCGAAAGGCTAAATTGTTTTGTTCAGTATCAGTATTATAAATCGATCTGGAGACGGAGACTTAAAGAGGTAGAGAGTATGTTATAGTCGGGCTTGACCGACTTCTTACATGTTCGTATTGGTATTATTGGGTTTGGCCGCGGGAACCGCTTAGAACTACTACGTTTCGTCGCTACCTCAGAAGAAGTCTAGATTTAAAGTCAAATAGAATTTTTCCTGAAAATGGATTTATCTTCTAGTGGTGTTCCCCTACCAAATTGTATAATACTGGAAACTTATCGAACTGAAAAAGCAGCGATCCATTGTCAGCCATAAATCAATTTGTCGTTATATACACTTGGTCTTACTCACCACTTCGACTCTCACACCTTTTCTATCTTTTCCTATTAAACAATATCTCTAAAAAGTTTGCACATTTTAGGTGCGTCTTCAATTTGAAGTTGATTAAATACCTAGACCTACAATTTCATATCGATTTTAAGTACTTTTCTCTAGTCTAGATAAGAATTTGCGAGCACTGGTATTTCGATGAGTGTTTACGAATGTCATCTGGGTTTCTTCTTTCTTTGTTAAGCAAACTGATTAAAAGTTATCAATACATGAATTGTTGGTTTGTTTTTTGTTTTATTTCGCATGATGATTCAGTGTCTGGCCGCCAAAAAGCGATAATAAAACATGCGAGCAGAATTAAATGTACATTAACTACAAGTGTAACGCAATAAACTGATATACTCATACATAGCTACAATCTTCTGAAAATGTACATCAAGATATTTGCATTTAGTATTAAACTCAACGGAAAAGCACATTGTTTGATTTTTAATTAAATATTTGAGGCATGTTGACTAAAACATTTACTTAAGGGCCTCGTGCACAGTATTTGAATTGTAATTTACATCTTGTAAGATGATGATTATTTGCTCTGAAGCAGATCCGTTGTATACATAAAATGAATATCATTCGGAAAGAATTAACTTGCAGAGTTTTTATACTTTATTGTAATAATAACTAAATTAACTTGAAACTAAAAACTTACTAATCTGTTTAGATATACGAAAACCAAACCAACTACCAGGCTTCTTATCTTGTTTATGCTCAGATGCTGCTTCTAGCTGATAGATTTCTCGTGCTGAACTTGCACAACTCGCTGTTAAATTTTTGGGATGTATTTAATATTGCGAGCTATATTAAAGGTAACATCTGTAAGACTCTTGCTTAAAGGTTGGTGCTAAGCCATTTCCACTCCAACATTTCGAAACAAGAAACTGAATACACTCAAACAAAAGATTAAGGTTAAGGAGTTCCAAAAAGAAAAAATTCCTTAAATTCAACACTCAAAGCATAATTTTACTTAAACTTTTAGACTTTGACCTACACTCAGAACTTTGTACTTGAATTAAGTACAAGCGGTGTCAATAGTACGGTAGTAAGAAAATACTTGACTTAAGTACAAAATTCTTATATCAATATGTTTTCAATCCCAGAATACTTGATTTTAGACTGTTTTGGGATTTATTAAGTATGTTGTGAATTATTTTAATATCTTTTCAATCATACTTGAAGCCTCTAATGGCCTCAAATCAAGCCCGATTATGTCTCAAAATAAGTACAAAACGTTCGTTCTCAAAGTCCAATGATTTCTAATGCCAGCCCAAAAACATTCTTGTGTTCTTGGTTAGAGTCCACACATAAGCTATTCCCACTTTGTTCTTGAACGAGGTCTCTGTATTGAACAAAAAAAGTGTTCAAGGCCCATAACCAAAGAGAAAGTTAGAGCTGCTGTAGTTCAGAAATTTACCATCACTCCATAACAAAAGTGTTAGACCCAGTTGGGAATTTTAAGAAAAGACTCGCTTTAAAATAATTCGCATTTTCGGTTGCACACTTGATACAAGAACGTTTGTTCTTATTTCAATAATATTACCAGTCATTCAAGCTTAGAATGTTTCGTACTCAATTTAAGTACACCCAAGAACGAATCATACCTGAAATTTCAAGTACAAAACGGCTTAAATTCTATCCCGTTTGGCCTTCAACGCCGGTAGCCTTTTTCCTAAGTGTACAAGAATAATTTTTGGTCAGATTTTTTTTTTTTGAGGAAACCCAAATAAGAGGTCACTTTTCCCCAAACATTTGAAAAAATAGTTGAGTCAGTGTCGGCTTAAGCATGTTGATTGAAAGAAGCCGCTTGGCTCTGATATTAAAACGTTGCCTTAGAGCAGGGGTGCCCAACAGCACTCACACAAACAAAAAACCAAAACCAAAATCAGAAACAACAACTACCACAAGAAAACGAAAGAGAAAACCGATTACTGACGGTTGTGCGTGTGTGCTTGTGGCTGTCTGATGCAGCACGTATTGTTGTGCCCATGATGCAACAATACAAGGTGGGGCGATATGCGTACTTTGCAGAGAACTCACACTGATGCCACCTCACCTCTCTTGTTGCATCATGGTTGTGCCTTTAATTCCGTAAGAGCAGCCAGCCTATGGCTATGCCAGTGCGTCAGTCCTATGCGCATGGCTGATGCGTTCGCGCATTACAACAACGTTGGCGTGAGCATCGCTGCCTTAGAGCATTAAGATAGTGTGTTCAAGTCTCACTCCACACAATGTATTTGCTTCCTTGATTTATATATGTCCTTTGTGGGAATATAAATTTTAAAATGTTTCAAGAATATTCAATTCCGTCATGTTTGAACGGAAACTAAGTATCTAAGCGTTACCACAAGTCCTTCACCCGGTGATATTGGGTCTCACCAATTTGTTTAATTTTTTCAATTAGGGGCCCAACCTTTGACACCAGCCCGTCAAATGTTTTGGGGGCTCATTCTCAAAAAGTTTTTAAGTTTAGCTGGGATGCTTCTGAGCTCACCATTTAATTTGGCGAGCATTCCCTCTTGGGGGCGAGTTAAATTTAGCTCGTCCACCCAGCAAGAGCGCTTGGCCATCGGCTCGTCCTCGTCGTCGTCAACAGCAATAAAACCAATACCAACGCTGACAACTCATTTATTAATTTTTAAGGGCTTTTAACGCTGTCAGTGTGTCAGTTTATTTTAAGTTTTAGGGTAAACAGTTGGACAAGCAATCAGTAAACGGTCTCAACAATCATATATTGCTGAGATCTCAGCAAATATTATTGTCATATTCACCAATCGCAACCGGCAATCATTGTATTCAGCAGGTAAAATCGGCAATCAAAAATCAGTAATCGGAAATCGGATTTATCTGCTAAAAAAACGCAAAATTAGATTGAAGTCATAAATGTAGTTCCATGTTATGGCTAGCTGGAAGAATAAGAAGTCCTGCTCACAAAAGAATCATTGGAAACTGTAAAATCAGATTTGTAAAAAGACAAATTAAAATAAACTGTTATAATTTTAAAATATTAATTTGCAAGATATTGTGTACTTTTGCTAAAACGCAAATTTCTGGAATTTCTCGTCTTACGTTGTTGAACGTTAGATAACAGTTTTCGAGCACGTTCACCATTTGAGATCCTCTTAAGAGGCTCTCTTTTTGTGAAACTATTAAAATTAAATCACACACTACCCTCTGTACCACACCCGGCATGTCAAAATTACTACTTCTCTAAAAAGTTGATTCAGACCAGTAATGTTATTTAAAAATTATTAATCACTTAACTATTTCCAGCAATTATTCACGACGTGGAGGACAAGCCAGGAAAGTAGGTACGAGTACTCGTACTATGAATTATTATTAATAGATAATCAAATTAAACAAAGTTCTACAGCAATGATAGACACACTTGCATGACGACAGATCGATGTTAGACTCATTGGGACATATTTCAGGCACTTGCCACACAGGCTTCTATTGTGGGCTTTAGAATGGGGGAGTACATTGGTACCAACTGATAGCTCTCTAAGCTACCTGCGATTAGTCATCGAACAAACATAGACCAAAGCAGCTTCGACAAATGGCCCGATTCCTGGCGATAAGAGACGTCACATTAAATCGGTAGGTGCACCGATGTGTCTGCAAGTGTGTGTGGTCGCGATAAGGATGGGCATGTATCTCACAAACACCTCGGCTATAAAAGCGACTTCTTTTCAGGGCGCAGCGACAGTATTACGACGCATTCTCAGCGAATCGAACGCGAATAGTGAAAGTGTGAAAGAAAAACTCTTCCAATCATGTGCAAAATTGTGATTTTAACGGCTGCCATTCTGGCTGTGCTCACGGGTCAGACTCTGGGTCAGGAGGCTACGCCTCAAACTTGTATGCAGGCCACCAGTTTGGATTTTAACAGCACCGAAGTGAGTTTGTGAGACATGACAAAAAGTTGCCCCTTCCCTCCAACCCATGTGATCAATTTTCAGTTCCAAGGAAATTGGGTGGAACTGGTACGCAATCCCGCTCCCAATGCCCAGTGTACTGCCCTGAGCGTAAGCCTCCTGAATGAAACTACCTTGGGAGTACATTTGTCCCAGTCGTCTAGCTCTTCTTCATTGTACATGGATGTGAATGAGTCGGCCAATATTACTCTGGTGGCGGGAGCCACAACGGGCTACAATGTGACCTTTATGCAGAATAACCAGCCCCAGCAGCCCACATTTATTAAGCTGTTGTCGTCGGTCGATTATACCTTCCTGATTGGTTGCACTTACACCGATCCCAATAATGCCTCCACCAGCACAGGTTTTATTTTGGGCCGTTCCAACCACACTGCCGGTAATTTGACCCAAGTTAACAATAATGCTGCCATTTCGTACACTAACTTCAAGAAGGACGACTACCACAATATCACGCAAATTGAGTAAGTAGAATTGAAGATAGATTTTGCATCCCGTATTAATTCCTTCCCTTTTCCACTCACAGTTGCTTTGCCAGCTCGGCGGTACAGAATTTGCCAATGATTTCTGGCTTCCTGGCCCTGGCCCTGTTGCTCATCAGGTCACACTAAATAAATAGGAGTCGATATCTTCTGCTTGCCTCAACAACAACAGCGTTTTTGCTTTCAAGCGAGTGCGTCAGTTTTTTTATTTAGTTTTTAGTTTAATTAAAACTCACTTAAACCATGTCCATGAGTAATAATAAATATAAAAAACCAAAGTGACGCATTCCAGGCCACCAAAGAAACCGACAAAAACCAAAACAACCAACTCAAGAATCATGTGTTTTGCTCAATGTACTGAACATATTGGCTGGTACAATCAGTTCTTTAATTTGCTGGCGACATGTCTCTATGTACCTGGCACTTCCGATAAGATAACTGAGACAGACGAAAACAAAAAAAACATAGAGATAGATGATAACATGAAGACAAAACGAACTCCATAACAAATTTGCTAATTTACAAGAGAAACTCTGAAGCAACTGCCTGCCGCTTACTTCTTATCAACCAATTGTCAAGGAACAAATTTAATGCTTAGTTCACTTTTGCCACCTGATTAATTTACGAACATTTTAAATCGATTTATTTTAAGGTTGTTTTGCACCGGTAGGCCGAAAAGCCTTATAACTTTTATTCCCGATAATTGTGGCTCATTAGTAGATAAGCGAAGTGAGATTTGATTTACAGCGCCACTTGAAATAATGGTTGATTGGGTGTCGCATAATTAAAAGCATAGTTGTGTGAGTTAGTGTCGGTCATAATACATGAGTAGAATATTAATTGAATGATAATGAGTTGTAACATCTGTTTATAGTGCGAAGCTGGTGGGGTAAAAGATATCTAACCTATGATTCATATGTTATTCTATTTCCGCATCGACTACGGCTCTAAAATTTTCCGTAACTTCCTCTTAAAGGTTACGCGTGACATGTGGGTTATTATTTTGAAGTCCCTTAATACTGCACAGTTAAGCCGACTTCAGATTAATGGAAATTGCGTATGTTGATCCTACTACTAATCTGGGCATAATTTTCAATAAAACGCTTACGTGGGTTAACAATATATCTAAGTCAACTGGAAAAGCTTTTGGGCTACTAACGCAGCTTTTAATATTTCAAACGTTTTTACCTGTACACATTAGTTTACTCATAGCTAGGGTTGTCGATATATCTCAAAATATCAATATCGATAATATCAAAAATCTACATTTTCAATATCGATATTTGATATATTGAGACCAAAAACATCGATATATCGATAATATCGTTGTTTTGTAAAGCATACACAAACCAGGAAAAGATATTAAATGACGTTTTCTAAAGCTTACTCAAACCAGAAAAAGATATTACAGAGCGTCCACGTCTATAAGACCACTAACGACCAGTGCAAGTTTTCGTTCCATTGGAACTTTCCAATAGCATAACTTAAATTTACGATTGAACTATTTTTCTTAGGTCAGCTATATTTTCAAAGTAACTAAGTAGTGAAGTTTTTCCGATGAAGCATCTCCGATATCATAAAGTATATATATTCTTCATCAGCATCAACAGCCGAGTCGATATAGCCATGTCCGTCTGTCCGTCCGTCTGTATGAACACCTAGATCTCAGAGACTAGAAGTAGGGCTGCAAAACTATCGATGTTACTATCGATAGTATCGAGGTTTTCAAAATGGTCCGATGTATCGATGTTAAAAATTGAACATCGATATATCGGATGCTTCACTGCATCAGTGCTGCAAAAAAGCAATATACTATCTACGTATGAAGAACCGCCGATTGAAAAAGAAAACGCTAGTGATCTCTATAGTTTTATGACAACAAAAGTTAAGCAAAAACCAAAGACAATTCGATCGGATGCAATAATTGAGCTGCGTCAATATTTTGAGCAGCAGAATGCATCGCGAGAAGCAGATCCGCTGGAGTATTGGAAGGTAACATTTAAAATATGAATCTTTTTAGCTATAACCATTTTTGAATTTTTTGCAGAGCAATAAAACCCAATTTAGTTCGCTAGCACATTGTGCCTTGAAATATTTGTGCGTTCCAGCTACATCAACTGAGTCTGAGCGAACTTTCAGCAAGGCTGGGGAGATCATTTCTAATAAACGTGCGGCGCTAAAACCAAAAGCTGTCAACGTTCTTGTTTTTTTAAAAAAAAAACCAATGGCTAGACGAAAATAATTCGCAATAAGCCAATTTCTTCAAAAGACAACATGTTAATGGAAAAGACTCAATTTAAAAAATAATATTTACCATCAAAAATCAAATATGTGAATGGAAAAGACTTAATTTTAATGTTAAAAAATAATTATCTGTGAATTGAAAAAAATTACATTTTATGTTTATTTAGTTTTAAGAACCAATTAATGAAGCAATTGTTTTTGTTCTTCTAATTTTAAGATATGAATATTAATGAGTGAGATTTGAATTATGAAGACATAATTTTTGTTTTTTAATTTTAAGAAATGAGCCTTTATATTTGTTTTTTTTAATATTAAGAAATACATTTGAATAAAAAAGCTTTAAATTGTGAAGACCTAATTTTTGTTTTTTTGAATTAAAAAAAAATGAAAATATAAATTTTGTTCGTTTATTATTAATAAATTAATAACATTATTTTACACAAACAAAATTAATGTTTGCCTTTTCTATATTTTTCTTAATATAGCATAAGATATATGGTATTTACCGCAATCTAAAATATTTGAAAATTTTTCGATGTTTTAACGATATATCGATGTTTTTTTGGAAAACATCGAGGTTTTGAAACATCGAAGTTAAAAACTATCGATACTAGAAGGGCTAGAGCAACCAAATTTTAGATGTAAGCTAGTATTGTCTGTAGGCAGATCAAGTTTGTTTCAAATTTTGGCCACGCCCCTCCGGCCCCCGCAATAAAAAATGTTGAATAACTCCAACTCCAACACAATTTTTAAGATATTCTGCTCAGATTTTGCAGTGTATCTATGTGGCCAACATCTACAATCTCACAAATTTTCAAAAGGATCGGATAATAAATGGCCGGGTTAAAAAAATGTTGCATACTTATCCGAGCCGCATGAGGTTATTAAACCCTAATTGAACTGAGTAACGGGTATTTCGAAATCGGGCATGGCCGCCTTTAACTTACGCTCTCGTTTTCAGATATATCGTTGTTAAAAACATCGATATATCGGCACAAAAAATATCATATCGGAATTGCCCTTATCGTAAAACAAAAATATTGATATATCGATATATCGATAAAATATCGACACCCCTACTCATAGCTAAAACGTATCTAATTCCACCACTCTTATATGGTGTCGAAATTCTTGGCCACTGTAATGTTGCTGATATTGCTAAACCTTTAACACGATTCATCCGCAGAAGGTCTGAGTCAATAAGTCAATTGGCAAATATGATATTTGATTTGAGTCTTAAGAAGTGGATAGACTACACTCAGAGAAAAAATAGAGTATTGCATACTTGGATCATGTCAGAAGTTCGATAAGAATGAAAATTCTTGATCCAACAGTGAAATTCTTAATCCAAGTATGAGTTTTTGATCCCGTTTTTCTTGATACATGAGCTTTAATACTTGATGCAAGTGCTTAACATACTCAAATGCAAGATTGCTTATTCTTGTATCACGAGCATACAGAATTGTTAAAACCCGAGTATGTTCTTTCTGGTGTTAAGATCTCATCAGATTTAAGAGTAAGACGGGATTTACAACATGGAGCAAATTTTATCAAGTTTTTTAAAAAGCTCATGCTTGTAGGAGAGAGGTGTAGTGGTGAAGCTGGCCCCTCTACACCTCTTTCCTACAAACGAAAGCTTTTTCAAGAACTTCATGAAGTTTACTACACCGTGTAAGTCCCTTCTAAGACCGTTCACTCTTAAAACAAGAGCTTTACAGATTCCAATCATGCAACAATTTAAAATCAGTTGCTTTTCCATTTTGTGTAATTTTATTTCATGGAAAACTAATTGTTAAACCATGTTGCAAGTTTTAGCCGGCTTGGAAATACATAACACCTCAAAGTAGCATCAGTCTTTGCCTGTAAATTGTCCGTCGAACAGCCGTCCCTCTATGCCAGCAGTGCCATAGCTGGATGGGAATTCCAAAGCTACATGAATTCCGAAGTCGATTGCGCTCTGCGCTCTGTAGCTTCCCCACCAGTGTTGCCAGCTCCTCTCCAAACATAAAGGACAGTTGAACCAAGTAAAATCGACAAAAAACGGAAATTTTTTTTTTAAAAAGGACAAAAAACCGGACTATTATTTTTTTTGTATTTATAAAATTATTTTTCATTTAAAACATCTAATATTTCATTTAGACTTGTTATTTCTTCATCATTGTCATCGGCATATACAGAATTAGTTTCAATTAAGCGTACGACGCTATCCGAAACTTGATAGTTATGGCAATACGCCCCGTTTCGACGTAATCCGTACCTTAAAGAAACATAATTAAGTAATTTATATATGCTTGACGACATAATGCAGATGTTGAAACTGGCTGAAACGTAATTTTGTTGACTTGTGCGAAAGGCACTGCATTGTGAATACGTTTCTTCGTATGGGCATGTGCGCGGACTTGGTCGACTTTAGGATTTAAGCTGCACTTGCAGTATGTACAATATGCCTTTTCCGGGTCTTTAACATCTCGGCACAACCAATTTTTAAAATCAGGTTCTTTTAACCAGCACTAGCGAAATTTTTGCTTATAAATGTTTTTCGGCATCTTGACACTTTTACTTTTTAAAATTGTTTATCGAATGCAAAAAAAATTTAAAAAGGTTTTCAAAGTTATATTTGAATTTCTATTTAGAACAATTAAAAAAGGATAAAGTAAAATAAATAAAGGCTATTTTTCCGGATATGGGACGTTTTAAAAATTTTCCGGCAATCGCAAAAAAAAGAACAGATCTGTCAGCAAAAAGGACAAATTGGCAACACTGTTCTCCACACACCAATCTTCCATAAAAAACTAGACTGAGAGAGCGAGTTCAACGCTGTGTTCTCTCAAATGTGCTTGGTCTTCTCTCTGTTTCTTTCCCAGTGGTGCACAGCTAAATGTGTTCTGTCTAAAAGAATGCATTAGTAAACAGACTGCGAACAATCCACATTACAATTTAAAGAAGTTATACGCATTTGTAATAGGAATCCGATGGCAGTTCGGCTCTAGCTTACATATTTTATTACTGGTAATGAAGGATGTGCGCACCCCGTCTACAAAAGGGCCTTGCTTATGGCAAAGTAAACCAGACTGTAAGGGATTATTTCCGTCATACTGAAGGAGTAATCCATTATGTAATGTCAATTTGCGCCGCTGGGTTTACCTCAATCCCCTTGCCTAAATACACTATACTGAGAACGAATTTAACTCGATCTCAAGAGCGAATTTCTTGAAAATTTAAGAATGAATAAATTAATACGGATAAATACTCAAGAAACTTTTAGTTAAATTACCTTCATAATAATGATTACTGATTACTTACTGAACCGCGATGAAATCCCATGGATGTCCGATAGTGAAGAAAACAGACCGGAGCATACAATTTTCTGTTACTGACATGTCAGTAAATCTGAAAAACAATTTCAACGCAAATAGAGGGAATGGTGAAGATCGGATTAGCGATTGTTAAGCTATGGGAAAAACAAACATTTATGATGGGCAGCACTGGCTGAAGCAGCGATGGTGCTGCCCAAACAAACAAACTTTGGGAGGAACAGAGTATGTGACCGACATTCTTACTTGTTTTTATACGTTTTCGTAACTTAAATGATTTTTCATTTAATTTTTCCTACAGAACACTTTTAAGAACGTCCGTGAACTGAACACATTCTCAAAATCAGTTCTTCCTCAAGCGGTGAGAACATAACTATGTGTATCTTGACGTACCATACGCACAACGGAAGTATGGTACGAAGCGAAGGATTTACCGTAACTGTGCTTTGAACAGTTCGCCACGAACCATTTACTGTACTTTCCTATGCACAGTATTTTCTTTTGTTTAGTATGTTTCTCCATTGCTGCGATGGCATTACTGTTTAGGAATTCCACAGCAGCATGCGCGCAAAAACATCGAAAGACAGCGTAGAACAGGCCTTTGCATGCGTGCGTCCCCGTGGCCTTATGGTAGGTAGTGTGAGAGATACACTCCCCGCTGCTAGAAACGGTGACCAAAAAGTTTGTTTGCATAATTGCATTCAAAGGGGGGTTTTAGTTGTTCAAAATGAAACTACCATAAAGGTCGTGAAACAAGTCACATATGAACTTAAATATATGAATATTTTTCAAACATTTTTTTGTTTTCATTCGGTCAATGAAAGGCTTCAAATCGTAGATCAACTTATTCAAAACGGCCACATTTGCCTTCCAGCAACTCATCAATAAGTGCACACGGACTGCCGACGCCATGCTTTCGATTTTGTTTCAGTGCTGTTGTTAGCAAGTGGCCGGTGTTTCTCTTGTATGCACTGAGACCCAAGTCACGATTTCTGATGCCCGACTTGCTTTAATTGCTGATATTTATCTCACGGGACCCTATTTTCAGCATGCGCAGCGGATGTCGACGAATTCGATCAGAGTAAGCGGACAGATTTTGCGAGTAATTTTTTTCCAAAAGGATCCTCAAATAACTATAAGGTACGATACACAAAGTTTTAGGTAATTCCAATGGGCGGAACAATCGAAATTTAAGCAGTTCAATTACGACAAATCGATTTTTGATTGCTCCCCGTTCCAATTGCAAACAGTTGTCGCCAAAAAACTATTTATAATTTATAATCAAATTGCCGTCAAATTGGAGTGGATGCGTTCAATGGCTCTCGAGAAGAAGTCTGTTCAATACATGTACCAAAACTCTAGCGACTGCTAGGTATTTATATTAAATTTAATTTAAGCTATAATTTTAGCATGAATCATAAAACATTTGGAATTATACACAAGTTTCAATTGAACATCAAATTAACTCAACACTAAATTATGGGAAATTTAATTTGTGCGAGTTGCAACCCTGTTTGATAAGATAGACATCTATCTTGGTCTCAAACTTTCTGGGTTCACCGACGGATTGTTCGAGCAAATCGCAAGCCAATCGAAGAAAAGATTTCTAGAGGACTCCCCCGTATATGATGTATTCATCTAATTTTTAAGAATTTGGACCAAATTGTACTTAAGCAGATAATTTTTTATAGCTGGCAAGTATAAAGACGCCAGAAAATTAAAAACAAAAGCAGTTTTTCTCAATAGAACTAGTTTTTCGAAGATTCTTCCTTTTGCGCGTTACAAACATGTGGACAATATGAATATACCCTCTGCAAGGGTATACAAATGGCGAGCTAAAATAAAGTTCGAAAATATTTATTTGATCTCTACGTTCGGATTAAAGTTACGCTTGATCACACTGAAACCAAGTACGAAAGGCTTGAAACCATCTTGAAATTCGTGTTTCAATCCGAAAAGTCTAATTTTAAGCTCGAGTTCGTACTTGAAAATCAAATAATCATGGCCCGAAATTGAAAGAGCCGGTAAAAACAAAAACAGTAAGGCTCAACGGGAACACACTAGTGTTGTGGAAACATCGATAGTAGACACCATCGATAGTTTGAACATCGATAGTGCACACAATCGGTAGTATCGATAGTGCTATCGAAACATTTAGATTTTGAATATAAGCAAATAATCAACCACATCCAAAACATTCATTTTATTCCACCATTTTCCAACAATTTTAGATAAAGAAATTAAACAAGTTCAAATGTAATAGCAACCTATAAAATACATTAATATACTAAGTAATTTATAGCAGACTAACTCATAAATTCCGAAATAAAAAAAAACTTTTAAATCCACTTGGACTAGTGGAAGGGTCGTCAAGTTCAGCCGAAGCATATGGTGGTGCTGGCAGTTGTTTGGGAGTATAAGCTTTTAGGGACGCTACCACACCGAAATCAGACCTTCCTTAATTTCGGGTCCGAAATAGTCGCTAGTTTGGTCAGTTCGGTTTTCGTACTGAGAGAGTCTGGTTTTTTTTTCAAGAAGCACGGGGCACACCTTCTAGAGTTTCACGATGCTTTGCTGCTTCAAGAACATAACTCTGTACTATCAAAAATTAATAACTAAGTTGAAAGATCTTCTAATATCAGAAGGTCGTCTGTGCTTAGTAGAACCTAAGCCACAAGCTTATTAGATTTTTCAATGTAATTTTACTTTTAATTTATTGTATCATAAGGTTTCTTGAAATATGCACGATACTATCGATTGGGGGGTGACAACAATCGATGGTTGGCTAAATTCTCAACCATCGATACTATCGATGGTTTTCCCATCACTAGTACACACATACGCAACTTAGCTTTGATTATTTGTGTCGATTTTGGCATTCAAGCTGACTTGGACTTCCTAAACAGTTGTAGGATCGCTATCATGAGGAGAAAGCTGGGGTCTATTAAAGTTAGAACTGTGGGTATGCAAACAACTAATGACCTTGAGCCTGCAAGAACTTAAATAAATATTTCGCTTTTCACAGTCCAGAGGGCCAGGCCGAGCTCCTATTAATCTTTTAGCTTGTAAGTAAGTAACGCCAAATCCGAACGATAAAGTTTTCAGGGGCTTCTTCATGGTTAGTTCAAAAGCTGACCGGATGTTTAAGTACTTAGAGAAAACAATTTTTCATAATATGTTCCGGCGAGAGCTTGCTGGTTTGAAAAGCAAAGTGGGCCTTAAAAAAGTCACATGGGCTCTTGTGGGAAGCTTTTTTTGGGCCATCATCATGTTTGAATAAGCTTAAGTCCATCCCATAAATTTTGAAGCAATTCTTTTTCGGATCGAATGCTGTTCGAATATCAAGCTTGTTCCAAGTACCAAGCTGATTTCCGGATCAAATGAAGTAAGCTAGTCAAGCTTAAACCAATTTGGGACTTACTCGATTTGATGCTACTAAGAGATAGAGTAGAGTTCGTGTAACAAGCCAATTTGAGATATCTTGGTTTAAATAAGTCCGAAACGATGTAAACAGTCGCTCAATCCACAAAATGGAACAGTTTCAGGTTTAGTTCTAGTTATGAATCAACCATTTCAAGATCTTGCTTAATCTTGCGCTTGCGAGCAGCCGTTATTAAATAGCGTTCCCAAACCAACGGTGTGTGTGTCTATCTGAATCGCCCGAAAGCAAATTTGTCCCCAAATAAAAAATCTGCTCGTACAAATTGAGTCTGCTATAACAATGTTTAGCTTGGAAGGCTTTAACCCTTTACATGGTGGTAATTCAGATCTACATCAAACCAAATTAATACAATTATTTTCCAGTGTGGATTATAAAATTGTCAAACATGAATTTGATGCAGTTCAGCAACATTCCTTTTTATATTAAAAGTGTTGGTAACCCTAAATTATGTCGATAACTCAACAGTGATCACTTTTCCCTCCAATTTTGGGAATGTGGTAAACTGAATTGGTTGCGCAGTTTCTCATTAACATATTAATAATAATAAAAGCTGTATAGTATGAACAATTTGCATTTATAAAGAGGTAAATATTATATATATTTATATATTGTCGAGTTTTTGTTTTTGTCGCATTAGAATTTGAGTAAATCAAAAATTTCGCTTTGTTGCAGATATGCATCAAACAAACTTTACACATAAAAAAATACTGACAACTGTTAATTGCATTTTCAGCCTGATCTTGGTGAATTTTATTATTTTACATCCTAGCCTCTCTTGAAACTATTAGCTAATGACGGAATTTTGGCATTGGGTACAATTAGGAAGAACAGAATTCCAAATTGCAAGTTGGATGATTTCTCAAATGGAAAGAAAATTCCACGTGGCACCTGTTTGGAATATGTCACAAATTATGACGGAGTTGACATATCGTTAACATCATGGATGGACAACAAAGTAGTTACATTGGCATCTAATTATGCTGGAGTTGTTCACAAGGATTCTGCACGTCGCACAGTGGCCGGATTCGCGAATTTGGCGTTGCAAAAATCAATTTTTGATGTTCGATTTTTTTGAGCAGATTTCTTTGATTCAATAAAGGGAACCCCAGATAGCCCAAAAAACTTTGGTTTTTTGAATTTGGTCAATTAGTTTGGTTGTTACAGTGGTTTAAAGTTGAAGAATTTTTCAAACTGCTGAATTTTTATACTCTGTACCGTAGGTACATAGAGTATTATAAGTTTGTGCAAAAGTATGTAACATCCAGAAGGAAGCATCTCCGACCCCATAAAGTATATATATTCTTGATCAGCATCAACAGCCGAGTCGATATAGCCATGTCCGTTTGTCCGTCTGTCTGTCCGTATGAACGCACAGATCTCAGAGATGGTAAGAGATAGAGGTTTGACGTGTATGGGACATATGCTTCTTATGTCTGCAGGCAGATCAAGTTTATTTTCAATTTTGGCCACGCCCCCTCCCGCCCCCGCAATTTAGAAAAAACGTCATATCTCCCACAGTTTTGAAGATAGATGGCTTGTTCCTTCTGGACATATTTAGTTATTAGAATAACTTATCGATCCGCCAAAAGAATGAAGAAGA
>JAWNNO010004937.1:0-63638 GCA_035044985.1 Lordiphosa fenestrarum | reverse complement strand
CTTACGGTACAGAGTATAAAAATCACAGAAAAGTTGGGGATAGTTTATTTTGTTCAATCAAATCAACTAGCATCACTAATAACATTTCAATATACAGAAAAGGATCTAATTTTGTTACCTTTTGTAATAGTTATTGTTACTGGAAAATGTCCAGTGGGAATTATAATTACTCAGTCTTTCGCCAAACTAAAATATTAATGCACGCTAAGTTATTCTGCTGAAATATTCATGTGTTTCAAACTGCAAATTTAAATACAACTTTAACCTTAAGGGCATCATGCCGAATCCAGAACCGGAAGTGACCATCAATTTTGTTTTTTTTGTGATCCGATAGTTTAGAAACTACGTGTTCTTTGGACCGAAACCAACCAATGTTTTATACCGGTAGTGTTTCGGCTCAGAGTTTCCAGATGCTAGACGTTAAAATACAGAAGTAGTATGTACAGAAGTCATTCTTACAGACCTGCTCCCATTTTCACCTTAATCTTACGATTTTGACACGTGAACGCTTGAATTTTGAATTCAGAAAAAAATATCCGAAATCAATCCGAAATGGGATTGAAGACAGGGTAATCCCGGAGCAGGCTTAAAGTGATCCTGTTTTTTGAGGTTAAAAAAAAAAGTGGGAGAGAAATCAATCTTTTCCGGGATCGGATCAAGAACATTTGGGACTACCCTGTTTTCAATCTCGTTTCGGATTGTTTCTTTTTTCAGTGTGTGTGTGACATAAAGTTTTGTGGTAACTAGATAAAGTCCCATAAAATTAAGAAAAAAGGTTAACGGGTTCTCGTTCTAAATTTGCAAAAGTAAGGTGAAAATGGGAGCACAGCTAATAAGCTTTTTTTTTATTCTCGCTCCATTGCCGAAAACTGATAAAAAGCTTTAACAACCAGCCCAAGTCTCACACAAAGCCTTGCTAATGGTATTGAGCTAGATTCAAAATTCTCTACCGGCCATAAAGCAATCCTTAAGCATTACCAGACATGTCGCCTATAGACACAACTCAAAAATACAATTGTTCAATTCCAGATAATAGAATGATTCCCTTTAATTCAAAAAAAATTTTTTGCCTAAATAAACTTGCATTATTAAAATTGATTTTCCAATAATCGTAAACAAAATGGTGAAAACTCCAAGTACAAGAATATTATTAAAATATTGATCAAAGTTCTAGAAGAAATATCTCATTTTGGCTTAGAACTTTAATAATTAAATGTTGTGTAATTGGTTGAATAAACATAGCGCCAAGCTCAAACAACGAATATTTTTAAGCATTGTATGATATATCTGTTACCATAAATGATTTATTTTCCAATATATTAAAGAAATGGTGGTGATTCTAAATAAATTTGGTGTGCTAAAAACGAATATGTTTGCTGAAAGAGTGCATCACGCTTTGATCTTTGGTGGTTTGTGCTTATAGTTGCTTATAATGCAAATTTTGGCCCTTTAGTGCTGTAACTTTTCGGCTGTTTTGGCTCACTTTTATATAGTCGAAAAGTACATTTCTTAACCTAAAAATAAACTATCATATATATTTCTACGATTTTTATAAGAGAGCTATATCGTTTGACTGGGCAACTCAAGTGATTTGGCATACCATATTTTGGGCAGTATTAAATTGAATAATTTTGAACACATGTATTTTAAACGGTATATCTTCGCTTATAAAAATCGCAGAACTATAAGCAATAGTTTGTTTTAATGCTAAGGAGTAATACAACTCAATTATATTAATATCAATCAACTGAACTGTGGTATAGGTTTCCCAATAAACAGCTTTAACCCTTTAAACCCCAATTTAAAATGGGTGGACCTAAAATATATTTCACTTCATATTTTTAGTGGTACGGCCACAAAGCTTAACTAATATGAATTTCAAAGATCCACGAATCCTAGATCGTCCTTACGAAAACGATTCCTAAAAACCTTTCTAAAGTTCCTGAAATTCAGCTAATCAATTTTTTCTCGTAAAGTAGCTTTTTATATATTTTTTTAACTATTCTGAACTAGCACAATTTTGTTTTTTGCAAATCAAACCAATGGATTTCATAGAAATGATTAAAATGTAGATTAATGAGAAACTGCGCAACCAATTGAGTTTACCACATTCACAAAATTGGCGGGAAAAGTGATCAGCTGTTGAGTTATCGACATAATTTAGGGTTACCAACACTTTTAATATAAACGAGAGCGTAAGTTAAAGTCGGCCCTGCCCGACTTCGAAATACCCGTTACTCAGCTCATCCCGGATAAGTATGCAACATTTTTTTAACTCGGCCATTTATTATCCGATCCTTTTGAAAATTTGTGAGATTGTAGATATTGGCCACATAGACTACACTGCAAAATCTGAGCTCGATATCTTAAAAATTGTGGGAGTTATTCAATATTTTTTATTGCGGGGGCGGGAGGGGGCGTGGCCAAAATTTGAAACAAACTTGATCTGCCTACAGACAATACTAGCTTACGTATAAAATTTGGTTGCTCTAGCTCTTCTAGTCTCTGAGATCTAGGTGTTCATACAGACGGACGGACGGACGGACGGACGGACGGACGGACAGACGGACATGGCTATATCGACTCGGCTGTTGATGCTGATGAAGAATATATATACTTTATGATATTTACTCTACGAGTAACGGGTATAAAAAGGAATGTTGCTGAACTGCATAAAATTCATGATTGACAATTTTACAATCCACACTGGAAAATAATTGTATTAATTCGGTATGAAGCAGATCTGCATCACCACCATGTAAAGGGTTAAAATGGCAAAAATAGGAATTTCAACGAACTTTATGTTCAAATTTCCATAAATCTAGATGTGATTTCCGAAAACAGATTCGTGTATGGCACACAAATAGCATCTAGAATCTGTAATTTATCCTTAAATTAACCGATATAATTTACAATTTATTGCTGGGTATATCCTAGCTTACTTCAAGAGAAAGATGAGTTGTAATTGACTAAATAAGCAAATGAAGATTAGCTAATAAGTTAGTTAAAAAATCTTCTTTAAAACCTTATTCCAACTATATTTCAAATAAAAACACCACATTTTCTTAAAAACGGCATTCAAATTCAAAGCTTACATGCTATTTTCGTATGACCAATCACTTGTGAACGAACTCTGCCCTTTCAACAGTTCCCACACATTTATATTCACATGATAAACATTAACATTCGTCACACATGCGACATAAAGTCAAAAACTCTCTTCGCGCATTTGTTTAAAACATTAAAACATTGACTAAACATTAGCTTTATGCCCCCGAACCCATTAAAATGCATGCCACGGTTAACAGCGCTGCACAAATCGCCCACGCTTTAACTGTTAACAGATGTAAGCTAACATAAATCAGGGCCAACCGCAACATTTGTTTATCTTTTTAACATGCCGCAACCGAAGCCGACACGACGAACAGCAATGGAACTCCCTTTCGTTGGATGCTGGGCGGTTCGGCACTTGGTTCGCGTCGTGTCAGTGCCACATCGGCTGTCATAGCGCGCGGTTGTCTAATTGCAGTGTGCCCCGTACCCTGTCTCTGTGTGTGTTTGTCCTTCGTGTCGGTTATTTCTATGAAGAAGTGTCCGTTTGAAGTTGCGTGTATTTTGAAGTCCTGTTGTTTCAATAGTCAATGATAATATTATTGTTTTTGGGGCAAATGTTGGTCCCATTTATTAATTAAGCACAATCGGTTGTTGTTTTGTAAAAACAATTGCTGTGCGAAAGTGTTTATTTTGCAGGCATATGGCAACAGTGGCCAAAGTTGTTTGCCGGCATCGCAGTGTCTAATTAAATTATGTTGCAAACCGAAAAAGGAAAACATCATTAAAGATGAAAATGCGATGTTGTGCGTTTGCTGTCGTCTGGTTTGTCTATTTATAAATTAACTTGCTGATTGCCACTGACACGGGGGGAAAACGGATAGGATAGCTCCAGCTGGTCTTCAACTTCAACTCGTTGGCTACAATTCAAGAGACTTTGGCAGGGTGAGTTATTGGTGCAGCAAAAAAAAAGAACGAAAAAAAAAGGGGAAAGAGGGGAGATTACAGTGATCTTATAATATCTTAAAGGATTTGGGTGCTAGGGTAAATCAAAAAGAGTTGAATAAATCCATTAATTTACTTCTTTGTTCACGGGGTGATCTCCAAGACATTGAACTTTCTGCAGATTGCCGAAGTTTATATATAAGACACCTTTCAATGACTATCGACTTGAGGCAAATGACAAAAAAGCCTATCAAAAATTAAGGCATGATAATGATCAAATTTAGAATGCGATAGTTTATTGTTGGGATGGGCACAGTTTTTGGATCTCGATACCGATCTACCCAAATCAATTAAGTTCTATGGGTTCCGCCGGTGCCAAAATTCTCAAGGATCTATCATAATAATACAAGTTTAAGTGTAAACCGAACTCAAAATGCTTTATGATTTCTAGATTTTCGATAGTGATGACAGGGTTTTCATTTCCAGCCACGTTCGCATTTAGTGGGCCACCCAGACCCGTTCGGTTTGGACCATTATTTTAGATGTTATATGGAAGAACCGAGTGATCGAGTGTGGTGCAGCTTGTAGTGTGTGTCACTGCTGTACAAAAGATTGTGTGTTCGACACCGTCTTGGGAGAAAGGTTTTATTTTTAAAAAACTTACACACCCGCTTATCTTTACTAGCTAATGGCTCCTTCTTTGACGTAAAGAGAAATGAAAATGCTTCTCAATCTTTGGTTTCGGTTCGGTTTAGAGCCAGTTTGAAAACCTGATGTTAACAGTTACGATCATCACCTACAAACCACAATACTTTTGGGCCACGAAACACAATTACTTTGGGGTTAAGTTCGCCTACAAACAGCACACAGCAAAAACACATTAAAGAAAAGACAACACTTTTACAAAACAAACTCAAACGCAATTTCATTAAACATAATTTTAACATTTTACACATTTCGCTTGAATGGTTTTAATAAAATTGAGCATATTTTTAATCCAATAAAAGTGCAAAAAAAAATGTCAGAAGCAAATCAACGAGTTGAGTAAGTAAATAGCACACTTTCAGGGTTTCTCAATACTTTTTGGGATTGATTTCGATTTTTGTTTGCTGTATTTCCAAATGAATTAATACCAAAAATGAAAATTTGACACTGGGAACATGAGCATTGGGCTGATTCAGTACCAAGCCGAACTGTGTTCAAATAAAAATGACATTGAAAAAAGCATTTGTTCATTTTGGTATTAATTTTGTTAATTTTTTATACGGCACTTTTCCAAAAGTCTCTGTGTTCGGCTAGAGTTCTGGTTTTGATAGCACAGGTCGACCAAAATTAACTATTATTCTTATTCAAAGATTGGGCAAGGATATTCTAATAGGATTTTCATTGCTGAATACGAAACATCCAAAAACCTTGTTGTAACAGGTTTTTAAGGGCTTGATTGTAAACGGGCTTCCAGCTTTGGCACTGCGTTTATGTTTCAACGTTTTGCAGTTCAGCTTGTTACTAATGTGTTGGCATTTTGTCAATTGTTCTCTTATGCAAACGCTTTAAGTAAATTTTTCATCTATAAGAAAGCTTTAGAAATTCGGTAAAATGCATGCAATGCATCATATCCACCACCAATGATGTATGTTCAGTGTACATTTGTAGAAGTGTATGATAACCTGCACCAAATTGGCTCTGCATTAAAATTGTCCTCTCAATTTGAAAGCTGTATTTAATGTTCCGTCTGCGATTTGTGTGCCAAGCGATGCTATTTAGAAGCACGAGTTCGAGTTTCTCGATGCTAGATAGGAAATTATTTGATTTAATATCCGCCAAGCAAACTTTTGCTCCAGGTTGTGGCATATTAATTTTTCCGCTGGGTTTCTTTCGTTTCGGAATTAAGTTTGAGAGATTGTCATTGACTGAGTCTAAATAAAAGCAAGTGCTTAAAATTTAGCATTAATTTTGGTGAAATCGAAGAAGATCTGAGCCTGCAGATCTCGATCTGTTTTGTTCAATTGCTTCCTCTAATTAATTTAAAAGAACTTGACATCAAGTGTACCAAAATGAATCAAAAAGAAGAGACTTACACGGTGAAGCAAACTTTAGAAAGTTTTTTTATAAGCTCTTGCTTCTAGGAAAGAATCGCTTGATACAACAATACAGGTAGGTTGCTTGCAGTGTTTGCCCTCAGCAAAATACTTAAATGGTTTAGGTTTTCGCGTACTCTTGAAGTGTGAGGTTCGTCGCGCAAAAGCTCAGTTCTTAAGAAAAAAACAAGAAAGACAGTCGGTCAAGCACGACTATAGCATACTCTGTACCAACAAAATTATACACTCAGCATAAATTTTGATGCTGCAGTAGCAGCTGAAAGCTGCGCTGCTATTGCGCTGCAGCAGCGAACAGTCTTTTGATCATAACTCGACAACCGTTCATCCGATCATCGCCATTCAGTCATCCCGATTACCAAATATGTCCAGTAGGAATGAACGATCAATCTTTAAAACTGTGGGAGATATGACGTTTTTTCCATATTGCGGGGGTGGGAAGAGGCGTGGCCAAAATTGAAAATAAACTTGATCTGCCTGCAGATATAAAAAGCATATTTCTCATACATGTCAAACCTCTATCTCTTACCATCTCTGAGATCTGTGCGTTCATACGGACAGACTGACAGACGGACATAGCTATATCGACTCGGCTGTTGATGCTGATCAAGAATACTTTATGGGGTCGGAGATGCTTCCTTCTCTCTGTTACATACTTTTGCACAAACTTAATATACTTTATGTACCTACAGTACAGAGTATAATTAAGCGCCTTACCTTCTTTGTTGTACTACTGTGGGCAAAAAGTAAACAAGAAAGAAAGTCGGTCAAGCCCGACTATAACATACTCTGTACCAAGAAAATTTGTCTTTTGATCATAACTCGAAAACCGTTCATCCGATCTTCTTCATTTCTTTGGCGGATCGATAAGTTATCCTAATAACTAAATATGTCCAGAAGGAACCAGCCATCTATCTTCAAAACTGTGGGAGATATGACGTTTTTTCTAAATTGCGGGGGCGAGAGGGGGCGTGGCCAAAATTGAAAATAAACTTGATCTGCCTGCAGACATAAGAAGCATATGTCCCATACATGTCAAACCTCTATCTCTTACCATCTCTGAGATCTGTGCGTTCATACGGACAGACTGACGGACAGACGGACAGACGGACAGACGGACAGACGGACGGACGGACAGACGGACAGACGGACATGGCTATATCGACTCGGCTGTTGATGCTGATCAAGAATATATATACTTTATGGGGTCGGAGAAGCTTACTTCTGGATGTTACATACTTTTGCACAAACTTATAATACTCTATGTACCTTCGGTACAGCGTATAAAAATAGTTAATTATGGACACATGAAGTGCTAAACTAGCAAAGATCCTCATGTTAAAATCAGGGATGCAAACCACTTGAAAATAAGTACTGGATCAGTTCGGTTCGGTTCATTTCATGGTTTTTTGAGTTTCGGTTCGGTTCAGTGGTTCATAAAGACGCACAATGAAATATTATGATATCTGCGACTTTTCGCACATTTTTGGAAATTGAATGCCCTTAAACCATTAGAGTATCTTTAGATTCCATAGAAGAATGTCCGAAATTTATGAGTTCGGATTTCGCAGGACTCGTCTATAAGTTCCAAAACGAATGCCCTTCGAAAAACAGAGAATGTCGGGTGAAAAGAATTGGTACCATGTAAGATGCATTCAATTTATCATATTACATGATCGCTTGCTAAGATTGAAGGTAATGAAGTAATACAGCATGCAGTACTACAGAATGCAGATTAACGGACTTAAGTGGGGTTGCGATTCTTGTGCTTCAGTGGAAATGGAAATGAGAAAGTTCATGAGGCAGACTAGAGAGGGTTTAAAAAACCTGTATTCTAAGTTTCGCCAAGATAATGGCGTGTTCTTAGATCTGAATTCTCAGTTTGCTAGTTTGAAACTGATGCAAGAGTCCACTGAGGCAAAACCTACTAATAGCTTGGTTGTGCCTCAAATGCAGTCTGCGCTTTTTGTCCCGGATCATGGCCACAGTCCATCATCTCCAAACATCCGGCGATTGATATCATTTGGTTCTCCGGCTCCAGTTAGGAATTTATCGGATAGTGGTGAGTTTGCTGCTTCAAATAGTAGCAACTCTGCTCCTAGTCAGGCAATTTCTTATGCGCCTATAGTGTCCGACTTGTCCGTGCAGGAGGTTCCTTTACCTAATGTCCGTGAAAATATTGCGTCACCTGCGCCACCTGCCGCTCCTATTTCGGTTCCTATACCTATTGTCCTCGAAAATATTGCGCCACCTGTGCCTCCTGCCCCTTCTATTTCGGTAAGCAATACCAATGTAGCTGGGGTAACTGGTGCCCCCAAGCCTCTCACAGGTATTCTACCAAAGAAACATGTATTTGTTTCACGGCTTGCCCCTGATCTCACATCTGATGATGTTAAAGCCTTTATTCAGGCTAAAACCCAAGCCACAGACATTTTAGTGGAAAAGTTCACTTTTTCATATGAAAGGGATATTTCCTCTTTCAAAATAAGTATTCCCGGTGAAATGTTTTCAACAATTTGTTCAAAAGATTTCTGGCCGGCTCGTCTAATAATAAAGGAGTATATAGAGAAAAAGAAAATTCGATCTCCTATATATTTGCCTCCCTTATCTTCTAATCTATCTGGCACTACCACTTCTAATGTCGCGTCAAAAAACTAATATCCTCCCTTTTGCTTGCTTACCAAAATGTTCGAGGTCTCAAGTCTAAACTCGCTAAACTTTTTGTAGATAGTATATCTTTTGATTTTCATGTTCTTGCTTTTACTGAGACGTGGTTAAAACCTGATATCTCTGATTCGTCAGTTTTTCCAACCAAATACAGCACTTATAGATGCGATCGCATGTCCAGTGCTGGCGGTGGGGTTTTGATTGCTGTGGATTCTGGCCTTTCGTCAGAACTAACAAATTTTTCAACACCCCATGACATCGAATTTATAAGTGTTAAAATAATTTTTTCTATCTTTTCCGTTTTTATTACCTGTTCGTATATTCCTCCACAATCCGATAGCACAATTTACTCCTCGCACCTTTCTGCCATCCAGTCAGTCTCGTTGCTGCTATCAAACAGTGACATTTTGATTGTACTTGGAGACTTTAACTTGCCGGAGATTAATTGGTCCCGGAATGATGAATCAAATGCCCTTTTACCTTCGAAGTCTCATGACTTTATTGATGGACTTCTTGATTTGTCAATGGCACAGGTTAACCCTATTCGCAACTCGATAAACAGATCACTTGACTTGATTTTCCTGCTGGATCCCCCCAGCAATGTTGCATCTAGGATTGACCCATTGGTTCTTCCGGAGGACCCTTTTCATCCTACATTGGATCTTTCCATTGACTTGCCTTCTCGTGTATGTTCTGCTCTTAGAGATTTAACGGTTAAAGCCCGCTGCTTCCAAAAAACTGACTTTTCAAAGCTTAACGACCTAATATTTCATACTGATTGGTCTCAGCTGTACACTTGTACAGATATAGACGTAGCCATTCAACTTTTCTACGATACCTTGAATTCTCTTTTTGATGTTTGTGTTCCACTTGAGCGTCCTCGTTGTACTGATAGTCAGCCTTGGTTCTCAAGGGAGCTAACAAACCTGAAGAACAGGAAGTCGAGATATTTTAAAAAGTATAAGAAATCCGGTAAATCATCGGACTTCTCCCGTTATGTGCTTGCCCGTTCTAGCTTTAATGTGCTAAATGCTCAATGCTATAAAGATTATCTTGACCGTTGCAGGCTTCAGATAACGCAAAATCCTAAGCAATTTTATGCGTTTGTTAACTCTAAACGTATGTCTTCCACTCTGCCCTCCTCGCTCATGTATGGTAATGCTAAAGCAAATACTGATCAAGCAATAGCCGATCTGTTTGCGGAGTTTTTTAAGTCAACCTACTCTTCTTCTAGGTATTGTGTGAATCAGACATACCCTTATCGGTTGAATATGTCTAATTGCATTTTTAGCCCCGTGATCACTGAAAGCTCGCTCCTTTGTGATCTTAGCTCTGTCAAACCCGTGTACGCACCAGGCCCTGATGGAGTTCCTGGATGTGTACTCAGGTTCTGTGCGGGTGCACTTTGTAAGCCTATTCAAAAATTATTTGAATTGTCATTGGAGTCATCCTCTTTCCCATTGCTATGGAAGGAATCTTTTATTATTCCACTCCATAAAAAAGGTAATAAGTCCGATGTTGAAAATTACAGGGGAATTTCCAAGTTGTCTGCAATTCCTAAAGCTTTTGAGAGAATTATAACATCTCAACTGCAACATTTATGTAGTGCCATTACCTCACCCTTCCAACATGGATTTGTGAAGCGTAGATCTACTACCACTAACCTTTTAGAATTCACATCTTCAGTGATCAAAGGGTTCATTGGTAAGATGCAGACTGACGTCATTTATACGGATTTTAGTAAGGCTTTTGATTCTGTTAATCACTCCTTGCTGCTCCACAAACTGGGTTTAATCGGCTTTCCAACTAACCTTCTCAGTTGGATTTCTGATTACCTAAGTACTAGAACCCAAAAAGTTCTATTTCGTAATTCTTATTCTAAGTGTATCCAGGTTACTTCTGGAGTTCCACAAGGTAGCCACTTGGGTCCATTGCTTTTTACTCTCTTCATCAACGATCTTCCTTCAGTCTTGGCTTACTCTCGGGTGCTTATGTATGCTGATGATGTGAAAATATGTTTAACATATAATGATCTGGTTTCCCGCTATAATTTGCAAGCAGACTTAGATGCATTTCACTCATGGAGTTCAGATAATCTTTTAAACCTTAACAGCTTAAAGTGTAAGGTTATGACATTTTATAGAAGCTTCCCACAATTGGTCACTTATATGCTTGATAATGTGGCATTGCAGCGACTAAATGAAGTAAATGATCTAGGGGTAATTCTTGACCATCAACTCAATTTTAACTCTCATGTAACCGCTACCGTTAATAAGGCCAGAAGTGTCCTAGGGTTTATAAAGCGGTGGTCGAAAGAATTTGACGATCCCTACACCACCAAAATTCTTTACACTGCTCTTGTCCGTCCTACTCTTGAGTATGGATCATGTGTGTGGTCTCCGCAATATTCGATCCATCAAGATAGAATTGAATCTGTGCAAAAGCAATTCTTATTGTTTGCTCTTCGTGGTTTGAACTGGAATCCCGAGGTCCGTTTCCCATCTTATTCTAGTAGACTACTTTTAATTAATCTTCCTTCCTTATTTAACCGTAGAGTTATGCTTGGTGTAATGTTCATACATAGACTAATTAATGGTGAAATCGACTCATCGGAATTGCTTAGCCAAATTAGTCTCAATGTTCCTTGTAGATTGTCCCGTAACTTTGTCCCCTTATCTCTGAAACGTTGTACTACTAACTATGCAGTGCATGATCCGTTTCGTGTCCTCTGTGTTGATTACAATAAACTCTACCGCATAATCAATTCGGAATATTCTCTTCCCGCGTTAAAAACCTCTATTTTAACTTATTTAGCCCGTAGCTAAATTTTTATTTTTTTTTTAAATTTTTCTTCCGGTTTTCGTGTCGCTCGTTGGCGGCTGCGCCTCTCGGTCGGTTGGGCGGGAGGTGGGCTGCTATTTTGCCTGGGTTCGCGCGTAACAAGCTTCGGCTTGGTGTCGCATGGGCCACTTGAACGTACTGCGCATTGTACGACAACGTCCATATAGCACAAGTTCCAGGTAGTCAAAGATAATTTTCCGACTCCATGTGATGGAATAATTGGACTTGATTTCATTAAAAATTTTAAATGCAACCTAGATTACGCACATAATCAAAATCTATTTACAATAAGACCAAACTATCCCCACCAAAATGTAACGGTTCCCATAGCAACAAGCTCACAAACAAATATTTTCACAATTCCAACTAGGTCCGAAGTGATTAGACCAATACAGATTAATAGTAACGATGACGATCTTTTGATTCCAAATCAAGAAATTCAACCAGGTGTATTCATTGCAAACACGATAGTATCAAAAAATATCCCATTTGTCAGATTGATAAACACAAATACAGTAGAAGCAAAAATAAACAAAACTAATATTCAAACTGAAAGACTATCAGACTACGACATTTTCCAAATACCCACAAACTATAAAGCACATGAAACAAATGTTTTGGAAAACCTCAGTAAAAACTTCCCTACTTTTGTTAAAGAACAACTACATAGCTTATGTTCTGAGATTAACGATATTTTTGCAACAGAATCCGAGCAAATTTCGTCCAATAACTTCTACAAGCAAAAACTCCGACTAAAAGACGAAACTCCAGTATATATGAAAAATTATAGGATAGCACATAGTCAGAAAGATGAAATAAAGAGGCAGGTGGACAAACTGATCGATGATGACATAATTGAACCATCAATGTCTGAGTTCAATAGTCCAATACTTTTAGTGCCAAAGATATCACTCCCAGGAAGCTCAGAAAAACGTCGGCGGATAGTAGTAGACTATAGAAAAATCAACAGACAGTTAATAGTAGACAAATTCCCACTACCCAGAATGGATGACATTCTTGATCAACTTGGACGGGCAAAATATTTTTCTTGCCTAGACTTAATGTCAGGCTTTCATCAAGTAGAATTGGAAGAGAGTTCAAGGGATATCACATCATTCTCAACTGATAAAGGCTCATACCGATTTAAAAGATTACCTTATGGTTTCAAAGTAGCTCCAAACTCATTCCAAAGTATGATGTCTTTAGCATTTTCTAGACTATCACCGTCTCAAACATTTCTATATATGGACGACCTGATAGTTATAGGATGTTCCGAATCCCATATGCTACGTAACTTGCGGGATGTTTTTATCACATGCAGAAAGTACAATCTTAAGCTCCATCCGGACAAATGTTCTTTTTTCAGACATGAAGTTTCATTTTTAGGCCACATGTGCACAAACAAAGGAATCTTACCAGATGACAATAAGTTCAAGGTTATAAAAAACTATCCCACTAAAAAAAACGGGGATGAAGCTAAACGATTTATAGCATTCTGTAATTTACGATAGTAATTTATATTCCATATTTCGGAGATTCCGCAAGACATTTAACGAGGTTATCTCGAAAAAATGTAACTTTCGAATGGACAAATGAAAGTGAGTGGCATTTAAATATCTAAAAAAGCAGTGCTGAGCCAAGAGTATGACGGAAAACAATTACCAGTAACATATGCATCGAAGTCTTTCACCAAGGGCGAAAGCAATAAGTCAACAATAGAGCAAGAACTTACTGCAATACATTGGGCCATACAATATTTTAAACCCTACATATATGTGAAAAAGTTCTTAATGAAAACAGACCACCAACCGCTGTCTTATTAAAAAACCCAGCATCCAAATTTATACGAACGAGGTTAGACTTAGAGGAACTTGAATTTACAATTGAATATATCAGAAGACGTAAAAATTATACAGCAGACGCTTTATCGCGAATTGAATTTAATAACATAAAAGAATTATCGAATAATAATATATTAAAAGTTACTGCAAGATTAAACACGAAAAAGAAAAATGAAATCACTGACAAACAAAACAAAGAACTGACAAAAAAAAAGACACCAATGACTTACGAGGCAATCAGCTTTTGTGATACCAACAAACATATAACATTAAATCTGATGGATAAAAAATGCTCATTAGTAAGAGGAAAATCAAGAGTAACAGCTTTTGCAGTTAATGATTTATTCATTAATGGAATACTCGACCTATCGATAGATCAAGTCTTTCCAAGGCTTGAACAAGAAGCCGGTGAACTAAACATTGACATACTGCAAATAGCTCCCTTAGATGAATTTTTCAGTATAGTTTAAGAGCGAATTTAAGAGCAAGGGAAATAAACATTTGAGGAAATTAAAAATTACTATACTGCCATTACTAACAAATTTTAAAGAAAATGATGTTGAAATCGAAAATAAATTAGAAAAGTACCATGATAATCCAATATCAGGAGGCCACTGTGGAATATCAAGAGCGTTGAAAAAAATTAAAAGAAAATATTTTTGGAAAAATATGACAAGTCGTTTAAAAACTTACGTAAAACCGTGAGAAAAATGCAAGTTAGCTAAAATTACCATTATGACATTGACACCAACGCCTGCAACAGCTTTTGACATTGTTATAATTGACACTATTGGTTCTTTACCAAAAACATAAAACGGAAATGAATACGTGATCACAATCATATGTGATTTGACGAAATACTTTATTACTGCAGCAATACCAAATAAAAGCGCAAAAGCCGTTGCAAGAGCAATATTTGAGAAATGTATTTTGACATTTGGTCCGATAAAAACTTTTATAAAAGACATGGGAACAGAATACATGAACTCAATACCAACGGAATTATGTAAAAACTTTAAAATTGACAAAATTAATTCAACTGCCCATCATCATCAAACCCTAGGAACAATAGAGCGAAGCCACAGAACATTTAACGAGTATATAAGATCATACATATCAGTAAACAAATATGATTGGAATGAGTATCTTCAATATTTACATATTGTTTTAATACTACTCCATCCACTGTACATGGCTATTGTTCTTTTGAGTTAATTTTTAGTAAACAACAACTGATTTTCCATTTTCATCAACAACAGTTGAAAAAATATAGGGCAACAGAGCGTAACTCATTGAGTACGTGAGTCCCAGCCTATGCTGAGATGTCTAATTCTGTTTAAAAAAAAAAAATATATTTAAAAAAAAAAAAAAAAAAGAACAATAAATTATTCTTTTTTTTCCGAAAAGGGAGATGTAGTATAACTTATGACAGTCGCCATGCGTTAGAACAAAGCTCAGCATTAAACTTACCAAGCTTACCAATCAAAGCTCAAGCTAAAGAGCTTCTAGCTAAAAGCTCTATCTTAAGCACACGAATAAGTATAGTATAAGTATAAATTAAGGTCTCTTCTAACACATGTAACGATATGTAGCCCGTTAGAACCCATGTAAACCAAATCGTATAAAAAGCGGCCTTGGTGCCCAAATAAAGACAGTGAAGGTTCACACCTGAAACCGCCTCCACTACAAGACAGAATTTAATTCGCCTACGTAAGTGTTCAGTTGGTGAAGCAAAAGAAACTGTATCTTCTTTGATGATTTACCCAAATAACGTAACAGATATAACTGAAGAATTGGAGTTCCGATTTGGAAGACCAGAGTTGCTAGTTCGAAGCCAACTAGCAAAGCTTAAAGGTTTTCCAAAGATCTCCTACAATAAACTTCAAAATATTGTTAGTTTTGCTACAAATATTCGTGGAGTGGTGAGTTTTTTCTCAACATCGAACTGCAATCAACACTTGTGTAACCCAACTTTGTTAGAGGAATTAGTAGCCAAGCTACAAACCAATTTGCAGGTAGAATGGTTAAAGAGCAAGGAAAGCCAGAGATCTGACACATCCATAGCTGAATTTGCGACATGGTTAGGTGTAATGGTTAGGACGATTACCGGCGGGTATAGAAGCGTCAATGAAGACGCCGCCTCAGAGAAACCCAAAACCTCTCTTTATAGCAAAAACGTCTCCCAGAAAAGTAAAATTATATTTTATCCTTGTATTGTATCCTTGTAAAAGGAATCGTCTATGTTTTGCTTGCCTTCTAAAGGGGCATAATGTTCAGAACTGTCAAGTCAAGAAATCGTGTGATCGCATACACCACGAGAGTCTCCATTACCATGGGCCAGTTTGCCAGTTCGAGACCAGCAGTCACAACATGTAACACTGGCCTCTGAAGTAGAAGATCCACAACATCTGTTAAATTGCAACCCCGAAGCCATGATAAGTTTACATAAATATCTTTTTAAAATTGTAACCGTAGCATTATTTGGACCAAACGGTTAACTAGAAACTTTCGCTATGTTCGATGAGGGTAGTGCTGTAACCCTAATTGAGCAAGAGTTCGCTGAAAAGCTAGGTTATCATTACGACATGAAGGGAGTACAAGCAGTCAAAAACGTGGATTTAGAAATTTGAGAAACTTACCCATTTTAGATTATACAGATGCCAAGCCAGGAATATTGATTGGGCTGAACAATCTTCATCTAGGATTGTCTAGGACGCTTATTGAGCATGACAGAACACGCCCTGTGGCTATAAAAACAAGATTGGGTTGGTTGGCTTATGGACCACATAGTCAATGGTCAGGACAAAGTCTAAAATTTTTGCATGTCGAAGTTGACAAAGGGGATGAATTGTAAAGACTAATTAAAGAATATTTTGCAGCTGAAGGTTTCGGAGTAAATGAGTTACCACCGATTGAGTCTTTAGAAAACACTAGAGCGAAACAGATAATACAGGATACAATATCTAAAAGCAAGGACAGATTTGAAATCGGATTGTTGTGGAAAGAAATTACGAAGCTTACAGAGAGCTTTAAAATGGCTGAAAGACGGTTAAATGGAAGAGAAAGAAAAATGCAAATAAATAGGGACTTTGCGAAAAAATACATTGCCGAAATGGAAAAATATATTGAAAAGGGATATGCAAGAAAACTTTCCGAAGAAGAGATTATTTATACTTCAAGCCCCATTTGGTATTTGCCACACTTCGCAGTCTAAACTGTACATGAGTCCGAAAAGCTGCGTATTGTGTATGACGCAGCAGCCTCTAGCAGGGTGGTTTCGAGCTACGAAACTATGTGCCTAACTCTGCCAAGCTACAAATGATCATGAACGAGAAGACAGATATAGCGACAATATTGAGCATGGAAAGTCACGGCACTACCGAGAAGGTACTGGGAATGTACTGGAATATTGAATTGGATGCCTTTCAATTTCAAACCAAATTTCACCGCATACCAACGGAAGTAATGAGAGAAACATGTGTGACCATTAAATATTATTATATATTATATATATTTGCCAAGAAACTGATTCAAATGACGTGGATTTACTCCAAAAACCGAAAGTTTAAGCCTCGTCTATAAACACTGCTGATACAGCTACACGACAGTCAGCCGACTTGAAAAGTAGCCAAAGCCCAAAGTTGATGGGTCCAGCCTTTTTGAAGGCATCAAAGTCGAAATGGCCTCCAATGATAGACCCAATAATAACTGAACTGCTTGATGAAGAAAGATGTGGCAAAAAATACTACATTATTTGACCGGCTGTTGAATTTAATAATTTTTCATCTTCAAGGAAGCTTCAACGAGTGGTGGCCTGTATTCTGATGGCTAAAAAAATCTGGTTGCAAATGGAGAGGAAAACAGTTTTGTTGTCAGCCGACGATTTGTTTGAAGTCTTTGCTAAAGAATTAACCATTTTACATAACATAAGGCCAAACCCGAAGGACAGTCCAATTTATACACTGTCACCATACTTAGACAAGGATGACTTGATATATCTTGCTGGCATAATAGATGAAGCACCCTTCTTACCAATGGATTCACGACGCCCAATCCTGTGGCCTAAGAAACATTATTTTTCAACTTTGGTGGTACGGCATTTTTATTAAAAGTTACATCACCAAAATAATGCCATTGTTATAAATGAATGCCGCCAGAAGTTTTGGATACCAAGTATCAAGAGGTTGCTAAACAATGTGATCCGTCAGTGCCCCAAATGTATCATTGAAGAGGGGCATTCTTAAATAACGCTACTGGGCCAACTGCCCATCGAAAGATTGACACTTTATGTGAGACCTTTCACATATACTGGAGTAGATTTGTTTGGACCACTTGCTGTTACGATTGGACGTCGTCGCGAAAAATGCTGGGGTGTCATATATACCTGTCTGACGACTCGAGCGGCTCACTTGGAACTTGCGGAGGATTTGTCTACCGACGCCTTCATGATATGCTTACATAATTTTATCAACCGCAGAGGAACCCCAACTATTATTAGGAGTGATAATGACACCAAATTTATCGGTTATATCAACCTTTTTGATTTTGATGTCACAGAAAATGAGTCAGTGCAGAGAGGAATAAAATGGATTTTCAACTGTGCTGGTCAACCTAATGCAGGTGGTTGTTGGGAACGACTGATCTATACTGCGAAGGATGGGCAGGTGCGTTGCGTTGACGTCAAAACATCTGAGACAACTTTACGCCGGCCTGTGTCAAAACTTATTCAGTTGCATTTTTAAGGTGAATCCCAGAGCGATTCACAGAAGCGGGGGGTTGTACAAGTTGGATCAGTAAAAACGTTACAAATATAAAAAGCAATAAGTTTAAATTTGAATGTCGATAGCAAATTTAATTTAAACGTCGATTATGAGTAGAATTTTCGTATCGATAGTAAAGTTAGACATTTTCGATAACTAATGCTACATATGGGCACACTGGAATTTGTGAAGCGCGAGTCGATTGAAAATTGCTGCAAAGAGCAGACGTCGGAAAGAAACCAAAATTGAAAATTAACTTAGCCTTCGCTTTGTGTCACGAATATTATTTAAATAAAATTACCATTTAAGTTCTATATTAAACAACTTTTGTTTTTGTGGAACTGAGACGCCGAACCTTAAAAGTCATATAATAGGATTTAGCTTTCATCACTAACAAAAAACCAGAGTTGAAATTGCTTCCTACACAGCAGCAATAGCAACGAAAAAAATGCTCTGCTCCTGCTTCTGCTCCGAATATGAAAAGAACAGAGCAGTAGCATAAGCACAAAAGTTCATCTGGAGCACTATAGCATTGCTCCGTGCTGTCAATTTTTTCAGAACTATAGAAATAGCATAATAAAAACTACCATCAAAATACTATCTGAAGTTATAGCAATAGCAAAAAATATCGGAGCAATCGGAGCAAAGCAGGCATAGATTTTCTTTTCTTCCTATAGAAGTAATTATTGATTTAAGAGCCGCTCAGTCTGCTCCCAATAGTGCTACGTATAGCTGTCGTAGTTGTCTCAAATTGATTCCTAAAATCAGCGATAAAAAGGCAGAAAACAGGAATCGCAAATTCTTCTTAGCTCCTAATAACCACGCCATCTCCACATACTTGTACTTTTGCTACCCTCATCATCAAATCAAACTAAATTGAGACCGCGAATTCTTCAGTGCCATCGCAGGTCAATTTAAGACCTCTGATTCCCCATGATGTACTAATGAGACTATAATAATGAGAATTGAGCCACTTTGTTAAATGCTGTATAGAATTTTAAGCAAACTGTTTGGTAAAACTACTTGGAGCAGCTACAGCAGCTATGAGAAGCAGATTTGGGAGCAGCTCAAGTAGCAAAAGCTATAGCTATATGACGTGTTGAAAATCTATGCCTGCTTTGCTCCAATTGCTCCGATTGCTCCGAATTTTTTTTGCTATGGCTATAACTCCAGATAGTATTTTGATAGTAGTTTTTTTATTCTATTTCTATAGCGTTGAAAAAATTGTCAGCTCGTAGCAAAGCAATAGTGCTCCAAATGAAATTTTGTGCTTATGCTACTGCTCTGCTCCTATCACATTTAGAGCAGAAGCAGGACCAAAAATAAAAAAAAGGTGTGAGTGTGGTCCACACTCACGAGGCATTGATGTGAAACATGCTGTATAAAATGTGCACCGCCTTTCACTTACTAGATATTCATAACTCAAATAACTCAATGCTCATCCTCCTCCTAATCCTCATCCGCATTCTCCAAATCCTCCTAATCCTCATCCGCCTCCTCCCAATCCTCCTCCGCCTCCTAATCCTCCTCCTCCTCCTCCAAATCCTCCTAATCCTCATCCTCCTCCTCCAAAGCCTCCTCCTCCTCCTCCTAATCCTCCTCCGCCTCCTAATCCTCCTGCTCCTCCTCCAAATCTCCCTAATCCTCATCCGCCTCCTCCCAATCCTCCTCCGCCTCCTAATCCTCCTGCTCCGCCTCCTAATCCTCATCCGCCTCCTCCGAATCCCTCCAATCCTCCTCCGCCTCCTAATCCTCCTGCTCCTCCTCCAAATCCTCCTAATCCTCATCCGCCTCCTCCCAATCCTCCTCCGCCTCCTAATCCTCCTGCTCCTCCTCCAAATCCTCCTAATCCTCATCCGCCTCCTCCCAATCCTCCTCCGCCTCCTAATCCTCCTGCTCCTCCTCCAAATCCTCCTAATCCTCATCCGCCTCCTCCCAATCCTCCTCCGCCTCCTAATCCTCCTGCTCCTCCTCCCAATCCTAATAATCCTCATCCGCCTCCTCCAAATCCTCCCAATCCTCCTCCGCCTCCTAATCCTCCTCCAAATCCTCCTAATCCTCATCCGCCTCCTCCAAATCCTCCCAATCCTCCTCCGCCTCCTAATCATCCTCCTAAGCCTCATCCGCATCCTCAAAATCCTCCTAATCCTCATCCGCCTCCTCCCAATCCTCCATCGCCTCCTAATCCTCCTGCTCCGCCTCCTAATCCTCATCCGCCTCCTCCGAATCCTCCCAATCCTCCTCCGACTCCTAATCCTCCTGCTCCTCCTCTAAAGCCTCCTCCTCCTCCTCCTAATCCTCCTTCGCCTCCTAATCCTCCTACTCCTCCTCCAAATCCTCCTAATCCTCATCCGCCTCCTCCCAATCCTCCTCCGCCTCCTAATCCTCCTGCTCCTCCTCCAAAGCCTCCTCCTCCTCCTCCTAATCCTCCTTCGCCTTCTAATCCTCCTGCTGCTCCTCCAAATCCTCCTAATCCTCATCCGCCTCCTCCAAATCCTCCCAGTCCTCCTCCGCCTCCTAATCCTCCTCCTAATCCTCATCCGCATCCTCCAAATCCTCCTAATCCTCATCCGCCTCCTCCCAATCCTCCTCCCCCTCCTAATCCTCCTGCTCCGCCTTCTAATCCTCATCCGCCTCCTCCGAATCCTTCCAATCCTCCTCCGCCTTCAAATCCTCCTAATCCTCATCCGCCTCCTCCCAATCCTCCTCCGCCTCCTAATCCTCCTGCTCCTCCTCCAAAGCCTCCTCCTCCTCCTCCTAATCCTCCTCCGCCTCCTAATCCTCCTGCTCCTCCTCCAAGTCCTCCTAATCCTCATCCGCGTCCTCCAAATCCTCCCAATCCTCCTCCGCCTCCTAATCCTCCTCCTAATCCTCATCCGCATCCTCCAAATCCTCCTAATCCTCTTCCGCCTCCTCCCAATCCTCCTCCGCCTCCTAATCCTCCTGCTCCTTCTCCAAAGCCTCCTCCTCCTCCTCCTAATCCTCCTCCGCCTCCTAATCCTCCTGCTCCTCCTCCAAATCCTGCTAATCCTCATCCGCCTCCTCCCAATCCTCCTCCGCCTCCTAATCCTCCTCCTCCAAATCCTCCTAATTCTCATCCGCCTCCTCCAAGGCCTCCTCCTCCTAATCCTCCTCCGCCTCCTAATCCTCCTGCCCCTCCTCCAAATCTTCCTAATACTCATCCGCCTCCTCCCAATCCTCCTCCGCCTCCTAATCCTCCTGCTCCGCCTCCTAATCCTCATCCGCCTCCTCCCAATCCTCCTCCTCCTCCTAATCCTCCTCCCCCAACACCACAAAATATGCAAGTCTGCGTGACGCGTGACGCTGAAATCAAATTTTACCCCTACTAAAATCCTCGGTACCGAAATTAAAGATGTTTCACATCAAAAACTACGAAATAGCATAGCATTTTCAAACACTGCAAAAACACATCTAACAGAGTATCACAAAATCTGTGTGGGTACAGTAGTATTGAAGTCGTGTAGTCCTATTGAATTCATATTAAGCAAAATATGTTGTTCATTTAGCAAGTTGCTTTTCATATCGCCACACAAAATTACATCAGGAAAAGTCATGGATAGATTGGATAAAACAGCAGCAATTTTCCATCATATCCTTTGCTCCCGATTTCAACAAATAAGTACTTAATATTACTGCCAATTGGATTTTTAAAGACAAGCTTACTTCTAATATTCTTTTTAATATAAATTACCCCTCCTGCACTGTCACTCGATCGGAATGACACAATAAATAACCATCACATTTAAACAAAACATCACAGGAATCACAGACAAACCATGTCGCAGAGACACAAAGAACATCGACAATTGAAACAACAAAAAGGTGCCTTCGTTGGTGTTTTGGGTGGCTTTTATTTAAAAGAGTAATCGTCTCCCTTCTAAGAATAAATTGGTTCTCCCTTATATGAATGTTGAACAATTCGGCTGAGCTGACCAGCTATGCGGTCAGCGACGCCGGTAGCGAAACGGCTGCGATGTATACATATGTTTATGCTTACTTAGCTATGTCGCAACGTTTAGAGACGAAAATGGAGTATGCACATAGTGGAATGGTAAATGACAAATATGCTAACGCTGCATATCTATAGGGATCATGTTACGAGCGTTCGCTGAAGTACTGCAACAAAGTGTTACAGTCAGTGCTGGGAATGCTGATTAGTTTTTTTTTATCAGTCGTCGCTTAAATAAAAAAAAAGGTGTGAGTGTGGTCCACACTCACGAGGCATTGATGTGAAACATGCTGTATAAAATGTGCACCGCCTTTCACTTACTAGATATTCATAACTCAAATAACTCAATCCTCATCCTCCTCCTAATCCTCATCCGCATCCTCCTAATCCTCATCCGCCTCCTCCCAATCCTCCTCCGCCTCCTAATCCTCCTCCTCCTCCTCCAAATCCTCCTAATCCTCATCCTCCTCCTCCAAAGCCTCCTCCTCCTCCTCCGCCTCCTAATCCTCCTGCTCCTCCTCCAAATCTCCCCAATCCTCATCCGCCTCCTCCCAATCCTCCTCCGCCTCCTAATCCTCCTGCTCCGCCTCCTAATCCTCATCCGCCTCCTCCCAATCCTCCTCCTCCTCCTAATCATCCTCCCCCAAATCCTCAAAATCCTCATCCTCATATTCATCTTCATCTTCATCTTTACCTTAAGTTGTGTGGCCGGCCACCCAACTCCCACTGCACACCACCAGCCGCACATTCAAACCGAAAACAACAACACCACAAAATATGCAAGTCAGCGTGACGCGTGACGCTGAAATCAAATTTTACCCCTACTAAAATCCTCGGTACCGAAATTAAAGATGTTTCACATCAAAAATATTTTTTATTTAATAATGGAGTTTTTTCAAGCTAACATTAAATTTTCAACTTCAATTCAATTTCACAACCAGTCAAAATTTAATTGGGATATTTCACTTCAATTGAATATTCAATTGGGACTTTTCACACCAGTCTATATGTTATTGAGAAATTGGTATAAAAAACACAAGCAACTGTGTACAGATTATTTTCAGTACGATGAAGTCTTGTATTTTTTCCTGGTTTCCATGGCGAATAGCTGACTTTGCAATCGAATATCGAATATTATTTGATTTATAGTTCGTACTCGCAGACCAATTCTTCTTGGTTTTAGTATTTCTCTTCTTGATTTTGTAAGAAGAAATCTTCTCGGTAGACGTTTTTAAAGACACTTTCAGAACTTTTTTAATGACTTCTGTGGACAGTGGGCGATGAGAATTATTCCACAAGCTTGAGCAACTGTTAAAATACAAAAAATTTTAAATGTTTTTCTAAACTGATTCACAATTCATACCTTCGAAAAGTTTTCATATGCTGATTTAAGATTTCTGCATTTGTCTTGATAATTTTTATGTAATCAGTGGTGGCTAGTAGATTACAAGTGTGGCTTGCGCATCTAAAATGACTCGGCAATTTAAGATTTGTGAACTCCACATTTTATTTATAGTTTTCCGAATCTATTTGAATTATATGTTTATATGAATAATTTACATTGATAAACAAACATAATTACCTAAGACCCCGTACTCCTTAAAGGCTTTACAAAAGTTTGACCCATTATCGGTGACAGTCTTCACAATTTTGTGTTCCGGTAGACCATATTCCAAATGAATCTCATTAATCAATTCAGCAGCTCTGTCAAAAGTGTGTCTGCCTTCAAAACGACGGCATGCTAGCGCCAGAGAGTTTCGCTTCAACGTCCTTTCATCAATCCAATGGATTGTATATCCTAGAAAAAAACGTTGGCGTGCTGACCAGATGTCTGCTGTTGTGCAGACGTGTGACACATGATTTAATAGTGTCTTTATTTGAAGAACCATATTTGTGTTTGTTTCATTCAATAATTTCGTCATGGTTCCCCGGCTTTTCACAACCATTCCTGTTCCCTTAAACATATTTATGAAATCGGGGTTCTTCACTGCGTTTAAGGGCGTGTGACTGCTTGCCAAGTACTTCAAAACCCTTAGATCAGAGTTTTCTGACTTTTTGCTGGCTTCAGTCTTGTCTTTTAAATACATGGCGTATTGCTCAGGGTGACGCACTTTCAAGTGGGTAACAAAGTTGGATGTAACGCTCTTTCAAGCATTTGGGAAGCGAACAAATATTGCACTGTGCAATGATACCTCCCATTTTCCTAAGGTATTGGGACCCATCCTTCTATAATAAAAAGAATATAAATAAATAAATAATAAAAAAATGATAAAAAGAAAAACATGTTAAAATTAACCTTCGAAATGATTTCCAAATATTTTCCTTCAAAAAGAAGGTCTGATGCCCCCTTCTGACTTTGGTTGGTGGCGGACCTGCTTCGCTTGCACAATCGTCATGCTTGTCCCTAAGACAAAAGCAAAATAATATTTACATATTAAAGTAAATTTAAGTTTACGCCCTGCTTCATCAATAATACATTATCTTTGATATTACTTACACAGTACTTAGGGAGCCAGAACTACATTGGCACATTGCACTGTGGGCAAAAAGTTCGAAAATTGTGCATAAAGTATTTATTTTAATATTCAAAAAACTCAAAATTTAATGTGTTTTCCAATTATGCATACTCAAGAGAACATAAAACTGTTCCGAAAAAATTTTTAGAGCGTGCGGTTTGAAATTACCGCGCAAACAAAGTCAGGTTAATAAATGCATGCCTGACCTATCGAAATCCAACCGTGAATGTCGATGAACTTTGCGGGTTTGTTGTGGCTTTTTCTTTAGAGCGAAGACAATTTGGAAGAATGGCAAATAATCGTACAGGTATGAAGATTCAACGTTGTATGTTATTTTTTATATGTTATGTATGTTTTGTTGTGTATCGTCTATTGTTGTTGGAGTATTTTTACAGCTAAAACTTAACAAATCGAATTGTGTTCTGTGGTGTGTGACTTATTTGCCGCGCTCGCTTGCGAGCAACTAAAACTGGTATGTTTTTCGTAAAAGTATATAGAATACGGTGTTAATAATATTCTTGGCCCGTTTTTGCCCGCTTTCGAAAAAATTACATATTGCAGTCGAATATGAGTTTCGCCGCTTAACACTGCTGGAGGTTTGGGACAACTTTGGACGCGACGACTCTGCCGAAACGAAGTGGATGTTGGAGAAAATGAAAATAAGTTAACTCAGAAACTCACACGTTGATCAAATTGAGCAAAAAGTTAGCAATTTTATCACACATATTAAGAAGTATTTGCCTAAATGCAACCGTATGTTGTCAACGTTTAAAGTTACCCCCTCAACGTGGCTTTCGCAGGCGATTATTATAACCCTGGATGAAGAGCTTACGGATCCATCTCCCTCTAAAATGGGCAGACCAACGCTAAGCTATACACAGGCTGGAATGCGTTTGAAACATAAATTAGCAAGTTATCTTGCATCGGACACTGACTTTTCAATGCAGCACTTATTACATGGAAACACGGCTAGAAGAGCATTCGCGAATTACCAATTATTTTCCTCAATTACAAGCTTTGACCAAAACATTTTATACAATTTGAATGTAGTTTTGTTCACTATTTCAAGCGAGCATTCTGTTGATGTTGATAAATTCAAAGCATTTTATGAGGATTCATTTTTATTATATGTTAATATTTATGGTTGGTATCCAATGTCACCGACGGTACATAAAATATTAATACACCGCTGGTAAATAATAAACTACTTTTCGGTTCCGGTTGGATGTTCAGGAGAAAATGCTTCAGAAGCAAGGAACAAGTACTATAATAACGATAGAAAGTCACATGCCCGAAAAAATTTGCGCTTAAACAACATGACTGATGTTTTTTATAGAACTATAGATTCTTCTGATCTATTAATATCCAGTATTTGCTTAAACGAAAGGCTACAGAAATTTAAGAAAAAACCCCTGCCGGCAGAAGTAATAAATCTTTTAAAATGCCCACCTCCCCCGAACTCTGAAACAATAACGTCAGAAATAGAAAATGAAGATCCGCTGATGATTCTGTTGATTATCTAGAAATTGACTTAGATGATGAAGAAGATTAAACCTCTGTTAGTAAAATTATAAATTAATAGCAATTGCGGCGGATTGGTGGAAGGAGTAGTTTTATTGCAAAACAAAAATGAACCCAAATTCTATATTACTATTTTACATTTCTGTGCCAAATTTTAACGGTCTAGCTTTAGAATTAGAATTTATGCAAAAATTTCGGACTTTTTGCCCACAGTGCATTGGGAACAAAGTCTTTGTCATTGATGTTGTCGTCACTATCGAAATCCATTTTGTTATGTTTAATTTAATAAAATAATTTTTCAAGTAAAGCAATTTGTCTACCTGTAAAATTATGTGGGTATCGCTTATCGATATTCGATTCGAAAGTCAGCTATTCGCCATCGAAACCCGGAAAAATTCCAAGACTTCAACGTACTGAAAATCAGGGCTGATACTTGTGTTGCACGAACAGATAATACAAGAAATGCGGCATTTATAAGTTCTTTACAATAATACACACACCCAATCCTCACCCCACTCCAGTATGACTAGTTATGATTAGTTTTTAAATACCATTTATCAATTTTATACAGGGAAGCAAACCGGTTCTGAACCGAACCGGTTTTGAACCGAATCGAACCGCTTATTCCAGCTAGTGAACCGAACCGCAAACCGAACCGGCTTCCACAAGAATTGCTAAACCGAACCGAAAACCACAAAAGAAAACGGTTCGGTTTAGCTTTTCGACGACTTTTAGCTGGAATCTCTTTCTCCTAGCCAATGTTTTTAATTAATTTGGTAATTTAAATCGATTCCAGAAGATAATTTTTATACATTTCGTTCGACCCTCTACATAGGATGAGTTGACACAAATTTTACAACTTGTAATACTGTAAGTCTTCTGCAATGGCCCGCCTATCTCTTAATATTCCTCATCAATCCGTCTTTTTCCTCTAGTAGACAACATTTTCAATTCAATCTTCATTACCTTAATTCAATTTTAGACAAGAGAGTTTTATTTCGTTTAATATGATGAATAGGGTATGTAAGATGCATGGAACGTTTTCTTTTCTAGCCGACATTCTCTCTTTTTGAAGGGCATACCTCTAGGAATTTACATACGAATTTCAGTAAGTCCGACATAATAAACAATGCACATTCTTCTAATGATTTTAAAGACATTCAAATGGATTAGAAGAATTAAATATCAAAAGTGTTCGAAAAGTACCATTTCTACAGAAATCTTAATATTTCATAATGTGTCTTTGTGAACCACCAAACCGATCCGAAACCGAGGTTCAGTTAGCTCCAAAAACCATGTAATGAACCGAACCGGCGGTTCAGAAATTGTGTGAACCACTGAGCCGAACCAGTAATTATTTTCGAGTGGTTTGCATCCCTGATTTTATATTTTACTTACCTCAATTGTGACTTGAACCAAGGAACTCGAAGACTGCCTCGAAGCTCCCTCGCCAACAAGCTCGAAGTCGAGAACGTTTGTCTGCTTGGATCCGAGAAGATTTCTTCGTGCTACATTTCTCTGAGAGTACGAACTATAAATCAAATAATATTCGATATTCAATTGCAAAGTCAGCTATTCGCCATGGAAACCAGGAAAAAATACAAGATTTCACCGTACTGAAAATAATTTGTACACAGTTGCTTTAGTTTTTTATAAAAATTTCTCAATAACATATAGACTGGTGTTAAAAGTCCCAATTGAAAATTTTAAGTTAGGGAAATTGTTCAGTTAAAATTTGGCTGGAGTGAAAAATCCCAATTGAAAATTGAATGGAAGGGAAATTTCTCAAGCAAAATTTTAATGGAATGGAAATAAATAAATGAGTACCAGCTGGCACTTGACTGGGCTCAAGTCCCCAAATAGTTGACTTAAAGCTTGAATTTTCAACTAATTCTAAATTTTAATGGACAAATTCAACTAAAATTCAATTGACTCGAAAAAATAGTTAAGCTAAAATGTAAGCAAATTTCAACAAGATTTAATGCTAATTGAAGCATATAACTAATTTAATTCAAATAATTGATTAGTACTTGAGTATTTAGCTATGTTAAATGAATTAATGGAAAACAATTTTAATCAGCATTCCCAGCTCTGGGTAGATACAATTAAAAATTTGGACTGACAGTTTTTGCAAAGCGAGTCAGAGAGAGTGTGTAAGGGAGAGTGTGTCAGTGAGAACATTGTACTGGTACATATATTAGTTGAAACTGTAATGTGCCGTCCTCACTACAACTGCATTTAGCATTTTCGCATTTTAAGATGGCAGAAAAGTACATCTTACAAGAATGTAGTCGCATTACTCGCTATATATTCGATTGTTCGACAGTTTTTATTCGATACACGACTATTTTTAGTCAATAAACATGATGCCCATCACTATTAATAAAAACAACTGAATTTGATGCGGACAAGATGTCAGAAGACAACAAAGCAATGAGGAAATCATAACTTTTGGATTGCGTGGCCACACTCAACAACCTTCTCCGGTGTCATGTAGTTAATGGCAAAAACTCATCTGCCAACTGGATGATGACGTTTCAGCAGAAGTCGCTCAAAGTGATCCGACCATTGTTTTTTAAATACCGAACAGTCTTCCAACTGTTCGGTATTTTGCGGATGAGCCCAACGTATATAACGCAGTGGCATTGTCTTTCCTAGGCAATCGAGCCACCAAAATGTTAAATGTGCCTCTCTCACACCGAAAGCTTTTCTTGAAGAACTCGCTTGAGTTTTGGGCTGCATCCTTTTCCCGAAAGGTTCCATACCGTTTTACAAAACCAACCTGCATATGTCCAGACACTGCGGGATGAATTCCGGTGCCTGATTATCCATTCTCATTTTGTATTTTTCACTGACAGTTTGTTAATTGTAAACAAAAATCAGATGTTCTGAAAATGCAAATGCAGAAGCAACACAATGAGGACAGCAAACTACATTTTTAGTGATGACGATAACTTTTTTGAAAATGTGCTTCAGTGAGGAAGGCATATAAGAATATTAGAAATTATTTCTCATTTATTTTAATATTTATAATAATATTTTCAAATTGTTTTTTATTGCCTATCAGCCACTCCTTTTGCTTCTGTGTTTGCAACCTTTTCTTTAGGTGCCTAATTCGAAACATGGTGCGCATTTCTATGCTTCCAGCTCTCTGGACCATTTGGCCTATTAAATATGAGTTTCTTGAAATCTTGTTATTATAACAAAGCAAAAAACTACTTTCCAGCATTTAAATACTTTCGGTCGGCCATTTTATGCCTCCAGCGTCTCCCTGATCAATGTCACATTTTCCTTTGCATCAGGCAAATTAAGGTTTTTTTTACAATATACCCGGCGAGGTATGTTATCGCGTCATCGGTAAGTTGCTCGCGCTCGAACACTGACTCTGTGGCTGGTGCCACCGGTGCATCTGTGACTAATGCCACCGGTACCTCTGGTGCTAATGGCATTTGCAAACAGTCGAGGTTTAAGTCGAGCCACGGAGTGTTATTAGCCTGGGCATTTCCCGCTGAATGCAATATTTCTGTGTTCTTTGCTGAGTTGGGAATCCAAAGTCACTGTCTTCAAAAAGCTTATCACAAATTTTACTAAACTTATTGAGAAAAACTCCAGTTGACTGCGACCACGTGTTTCGTTTCTTACTATCTATTAACGAAGCATAATTTTATATTATAAAATTGATGTACATCAACATAAGCAATAACAAAGTAAGCAGTGTCCATCCAGGCAGAGGTATTTTTATACCCTTGCAAAGGGTATTATGATTTTGCCCAGAAGTTTGCAACGCATAGAAATATTCATTTCCGACCCCATAAACCATATATATTCTTGATATATATTCTTGACGAGCTGAGTCGATTGAGCTTTGTCCTTCCGTCTGTCTGTCTGTCTGTTTCTACGCGAACTAGTCTCTCAGTTTTAAAGCTATCGAGCTGAAATTTTGCACAGAGTCTTCTGCACACTACTAATATGTCGGAACCGACCGGATCGGATGACTATATCTCATAGCTCCCATAGGAACAATCGGTCGGTAAACTAGTTTTAGTATGAAAAACTTTTTTCTTTTCAATGGAAACGTCTCCAAACTTTGTCATCGTAGGTTTTATATGTTTTTTTATAATCCTTCCAATTTTTATTAATATCAGACAACTATATGGTATAGCTGCCATACAAAAGATAGGTCTAAAAAACAGTCTTACTTTGAAAAACTTTTTTGTTTTTAATGGTTGCATCCTGTAATTTTGTATTTGTTTGTTTCTCGTGCTTTTACACAATTATACAAGTTTTTGTCCAAATCGGATGACTATATCATATAGCTCCCATACGAACGATCGTTAGGAAAATGGGAAAAAAGTATTTTTGAAAATATTTAAGCGAGCACTTGCAAGGGTATAAAAACTTCGGCACAGACGAAGTTAGCTTAGCTTTCTCGTTAATATTGGTATTCCCCAAAATTTAAAAAATACCAAATATCTCCCGCTGTTTTATTGGTTCAGACCTTGAAGACATTTATAGTAACCAGTATTCTCAATATTAGTCATGTATTATCAGTATATATCAGCAAAAAAAAGAGACAGCGCTCCTGTCTGGTGCTGCAGCATCAAAAACATGACAAAACATTTAGTAGCGTTTTCATAATAATCTAAGTAGCCTCAAATGAAAATTACGCAAATTATTTGACCTTCCATTTACCAACGCCTGCATTTGAATCTAAACATTAAGGAGATTTAATATGATTTTTTTTTTATTATTGTCCATGAAACCATAAGCGAGTTAGTAGCGCATCTCACAGTCTAAAAGGGCTTAATGCAATTGGATTCGGCTAACTAATATTTGATGGGAATCATTATTCGGATAATGTTAATCTTTTTCCAGGAGTATTCAAAGGGTCTAGACCGATAAGGGAAGGGGTGCGGCCCAATGACTGGAATTTTCAAATTTCCTTTTTAATTCAATAGGTTACTTCAAATCAGACTGAACTAGCCCATTCTAGGGTTTCTATTATGCAATGTCCTTAAGATATCGCTAAAAATCGGGATTTCATAAGGGTTTGTTTAAATGGCAATATCTCGGTGGCCAGAGTAGCTAGAGACGTGAAATAAATTCCCAGCGGCAGGCAATTGTACAAGGTTATAGGAATTTAAAAAATTAGTTACTTGCACTGAAAACTTTTTGTGTATAATTAAATGAAAAATATAATGAGGCGGTTTTGGTAGTTCCCGTTAAGACGCCACTTTAAAACTTTTACTGTAGCTTCTTCAGGCGTCGAAGTCAATTACCAGAAAGTTTTAAAAAAAATCTAACAAAGCAGCCTGTGACAACTTTTCACAACGAGTGACTGCAACAGACTGAAAAATGTGGACTGAACTGAGAGTACAATGTCAGATCCGCCCTACCTTATATAATTGTATCATGGCACAGATCTCAGTTTTAAAATTTCGATGGAGATTACGGGGTATATGGGTTATTTTTAGAGCAAACCTTTTAAGCCTCATCGCGCCCATTAATAATGTTTTATTTTTATTTAGTTTTATTATCTATAATGCAATATAATGCAATTTAATTTGCTATCTCTATCTGTTATAATGCAAAATTCTTTGCGAAAATCTGGATATTGTAATAATGTGGGATGCATAAGCTTTTCTTTTAGGTATTGGAATGCATTTTGGCATTCACTTGACCATTCAAAAGGAACATTCTTTTTACATAATCTAGTTATGTGCCGTGAATAATCGGCGAAGTTTATAATAAATCGACGAATAATTGCAGAATGCTACAAATCGTCTCGCGCTGTCCGCATCGTGAGGGACAGGATAATTTTTGATGACGTCAAATTTCTTGTCATCTGGCAATACTCCTTTGTCAGTGCATTTGTGACCTAAGAATGTCACTTCATGCATAAAAAATGAACATTTTTCTGGATGCAACTTAAGGTTATATTTCCTACATACATTAAAAACATCAGTTAAGTTTTTAAGCATGTGTTTTTCGGAACATCCTATCACCATTAAGTCATCCATATAAAGGAATGCCTGAGAGGGTTCTAAACCCGAGAATGCTATTGTCATCATTCTCTGAAATGAATTTGGTGCTATTTTAAGACCAAATGGTAATCGCGTGAAGCGATATGAGCCATTGCTCGTTGAAAAAGATGTTATGTTTCTTGAATTTTCTTCAAGTTCAATTTGATGAAAGCCTGACATTAAGTCAAGGCATGAAAAATATTTAGCTCTACCCAGTTGGTCTAGAATATCATCAATTCTGGGGAGCGATCATCAGAAAGTAATTTTTTGTTGATTTGACGATAGTCAATTACTAATCGCTATTTCTTTTCTTCCGAATTTGGTAAAGATTTTTTCGGAACTAACAAGAGTGGGCTGTTATATTCGGACACAGACGGTTCTAAGATTTTATCGTTTATTAATTTTCCTACTTGTTTTTGGATTTCCTCAACATGGCTATGCGGGCTTCTGTAGTTTTTGATATAAATGGGTTCATCATCTTTCAGTCTTAATGTTTGTTTATAGAAATTATTTGTCGCTATTGGTTCGGTTTCCAGTCCGAACACATCACTATACTTGGTGCTTAATTTTGTTAATTGATTTCTGAATTGTTCTGGAAAATTTTTCTTTAACTTTGAAAGTACTTGTTCGGACCTGTTTATTGGATTAGTTATATGAATATCGTAATCTGTTAGATTTTCATATTCAATTTTGTTTACTTTGACCAATTGGTCGAAATTAGTTGTGTTTAGAAGGCGAATGTATACATGTTTGGATGCTGCTATTGTATTTGCAACATAAATTCCATTATGTATTTCTTGATTTGGAACAAATATATAATCGTTTACTGAATTAATCTCTATTTTTCGAATTACTTGGGATCTGGCTGGCAGAAGAACTGTATTGTTGCCAGCACTATATGTTATTGGAACATAAATAGGATAATTTAAGTTTTGAGGTCTAATTATAAACCAGTCTTCAGTTTGGTTTGAAGTCTAATTGGCAATTGACTAAAGAGTTCTGAGGGTTTTCCGACGCATTTTGCGCCACTCTCACGTTGTTATTATTATAACCTTGGTGTAGTTACCTCGGCCTCTTCCCCGATTTTGGCCTCGTCTTCCTCTACGGTTATTGTAACTATTGTTGTTGTTGTTACCGCCTCGGTTGTAACTGTTGTGGTTGTAATTTCTGCCACGATAATAACCTCGGCCTCCTCTATCTATTGTTGTTTGCACCTCGTCGATAATACAGGACAGTGTTACTTTGACCTGTTATCTCCGTGCAACTATTGACGAATTTGGAGACGGCATCATTCATATTTGTGAATGTGCCTGCTGATGATAAGTTTTACCTTATCAATCGAACAATTTTGTGTCATAGCTTTTACAGCTGTTGTAGTGCTGTATTTGTTAGCAAGTGATTGACTTAGACCTTCAGTGACATAGGCTCCTTCAAGGGCCTTTGCCAGGTTTTCCACCTCTTGGGTGTATTGGTTAGCCGTTTTGTTTTTCTGTTGCAGATTAAGTAGCTTGGCAGATACAACTTCTACCGATTCTCCTTTTACTGCAGTTGACAGTTGCGTAATGATAGCAGCAATTGTCTGCTCATTACTTATTAGATTTCTTGCATGGCCTTTTAGTTTTGTTTTAATAAGGCTTATGGCTGTTGGCTCATGTGTGCCTTTTAAAGTATCCAATAGATTCAGAGAATCTAGAAAACTTTGCAGATTTTCCGGCTTACCATCAAACTCTGGTAGTAGAGATGTGGCTAGCTTGATAAATTCTGTAACTGTTTGTGCCATTTCTGAAATTGTTGTCGTTTCCGGTTTTGTTTCGATTGGATCGCTTTCTTTTAGTGTTTCGATGTCACTATCAGATTCAGAGCTAACTTGATCTGATGATTCGGGTATTTTTGATACCTCTGAGGTCATCGGATCTTTGAAATCAATACTTTCTAGTTCGGTATCTGGTTCTAGTAGAACCGATTCATCGAACTCGGCTGGAAAATTTAGAGTATTGGGCACTAAAATGTGTAAGTTGTGCCGTTCTGCGACATAAAGGAGATTTTCCTTAAGCCTTTTTATTACGTCCTTTAATTGTATGGACTGTAACGAATCACATTTCCCCAAATTGTCAATTACAATTTGGCGTACTGTATTGAATGAATTCACCAGTACTCGAAAGTGTTTGAGTTTCGTATTATTGGAGACAGGTGCAGTTTTATTTAGGCATTTCAATGACTTTTGAAATTCTGCTCGTTGCTCGGTAATGGTGGCACTTACTTTTCGCCAATCCATTAATATTTATACGCAACGTAATCTACTGCCTTTCCCAATATTGGATGATCTGTGTAGATCTCTTCCACTTTGATATTTGGCATATATGAGATTACCAATGCTTTCTCTTTTGGATGACATCCAAGAAATGAAGAATGTTGCATTGCATAAGTGCTCATATAAATTTTTTCCAACTCATATATTGTCGTTGGTTGTTCGGCAACTATATGTTGGAATTTTGAAAGAAAGTTGGGATCATCGACCTGTAATTTTTGTATAAGGCCTTTAATGCGTGGATGCATTTTGAATTTATCTCGATTTTTAAAGATGTGTAAAGATGATTTGTGTTTTGGCGACCTTTCTAATTTTAGATGAGTGTAAGCCGGCTCGAGGTCAGGTTTGTAGGAAAACAATTGATTCTGTTTTTTCCGATATATTTCGGTTGCTCATCGGCAACCGTCTTCAGGGCAAACTACAAAAAATTACACCAATATTAACATTAAATTATTTAACAAAGTTTTTTCACAAAACAGTTTACGTACAATTTTTTACACGTCTGCTCTCTGTGGCGTGGAGTCTTAAACTAATTGTCAATTCGCGAGGAGGTGTCTGTATAGGTGGGCGCAGTTCTCTGTGTCTGTTTTGTAGTTGAGTCTCCTGTCTGTTGGTGTATTGGTAATGTGCAGCATTTCTAATGTGTAGCGTTTGCTGTAATTCTGTTCTTGTTGTAATATTGTCGCAGCATCAAAATCTGGTGAGTGACCGCTCCATGATGCAACTATATAAGGTGAGGCCACGCCAGTGAGAGTTCGCTGCAGAGTACCCCGACGTTCAGTGCTGAGCTTACTCTTGAAGCGTAAGGTTGTCCGCGGATGTCGATTTTTTGTTTGTTTTGTTTATGTATTTGGGGGTGGTTTTTTTGCGCTGTAGCAAAAAATGAATACATACTCAGCTGTGCACATTTTCTGTTGTTGTGGCCAAGGCCATGATCATGATGCAACAAAAAGTGTATCACACAAATATTTGTTTAATTTGTACATATATAAATAATAAATAACACAATACAATTGAAAAAGGTTATATTGTTTTTTTTTTTTAATTTTATGCACCAAACATAGAGGTAACAAAATGTTATAGAATCTCTCTTTTTGTACATAATTTTGCATCGCGGAAATGCCCATATCCCAATGTTAGTACGAAGCTGATAAATACAAATAATTATTTTTTATTAACATTACTAATGTTTAAATGGTTTTAATTAATATTTACACTAGTATTGGATTGTTTCCTAAAATGTATTTTTCTTCTGACAATTGATTGAGCGATCGCATTTGTTGTTACACACACAGACACACCCGCATACATAAAGTGCGTCCATGTGCGCCACTCACTCTCGCTCTCCCACTCGCTCTCCCACTCTCTCTCCCAATCTCTCTCGCAGCTTTAGCCAGTACGCCGCACACTGGCGTGGCCTCACCTTATATAGTTGCATCATGGACCGCTCTCTACGCAATGTGTCGCAAGCGCAGTTTTTTGTATGTGTGTTTGATGTCGTAGCTTGAAGTCCGATTTATGTTGGGCTATGCGAGTCTTTAATTTGGATTTCGTCGTTCCTACGTAGATTTTGTTGCAAGTCTCGTCTTTATATCCCTCGCATGGTATCTTATATATGACATTGTTGACATCCGCTTTGTCTATTTTTGATTTTGTCCTGTTGTAGAAACTTCTCATCGTATTTGTAGGTTTGTGCGCTATTTGTATGTTTAGTTTGTCGTAGCAATTAGCACCCAAAAAACATGATAATGAATACTGCACTTGGGTGTATTCAAAGAATGAACAATATCAGCGACACGTCATATCACGCAGCAATAGAAACGGAAATAAAATCAATTCTAACAAATAATGATTTCCCCATGTGGGTAATCAAATCATTATTAAAAAGATACAAAAAAGGAAACAGAAGAACAGTTCAGGAGCCGAAGAGATACAAATCACTCACATATGTACCTAAACTCTCAGAAAGATTCGCACGATCTAATTGCTACGACAAACTAAACATACAAATAGCGCACAAACCTACAAATACGATGAGAAGTTTCTACAACAGGACAAAATCAAAAATAGACAAAGCGGATGTCAACAATGTCATATATAAGATACCATGCGAGGGATATAAAGACGAGACTTGCAACAAAATCTACGTAGGAACGACGAAATCCAAATTAAAGACTCGCATAGCCCAACATAAATCGGACTTCAAGCTACGACATCAAACACACATACAAAAAACTGCGCTTGCGACACATTGCGTAGAGAGCGGTCACTCACCAGATTTTGATGCTGCGACAATATTACAACAAGAACAGAATTACAGCAAACGCTACACATTAGAAATGCTGCACATTACCAATACACCAACAGACAGGAGACTCAACTACAAAACAGACACAGAGAACTGCGCCCACCTATACAGACACCTCCTCGCGAATTGACAATTAGTTTAAGACTCCACGCCACAGAGAGCAGACGTGTAAAAAATTGTACGTAAACTGTTTTGTGAAAAAACTTTGTTAAATAATTTAATGTTAATATTGGTGTAATTTTTTGTAGTTTGCCCTGAAGACGGTTGCCGATGAGCAACCGAAATATATCGGAAAAAACAGAATCAATTGATGTGTAAAGATATATATATATATATTCTTTAGCCCCGATAGAGAAACTATGATGTATTTGAAGTACTTTGAATTTTTAATTTTCTGTGCTATTTATACCCTATCCAGGTTATTTGCTCTGCTCATGTATCTTTTCTTGATAATTTTGTTATGCTTAACATAGAGTGTAAGCAGAAATTGCAAAACCAATACTATCGTGATAATTAATAATAGGATTCACAATGCGTTTATGTCATCCGTATGATCAATTATCTTTACGTTGTTTACAACGTTTGCAGTATTGTCCTTTGCTTCACTGGAATCACTAAACCACCCCATTATGTAGTTCTAATTGTCTTTGTATATATTCAATGAAAAGAAAATTTTTTTTTTTGATCTAACGTTCATGAAAGAATAATGAATTTTATCTTCAAAATCTTAGTTTAGTTTTCATTTAACCTTTTTTCTTTTTATATGGGATTTATAAAGAAAGAAGAAGTATATTCCTCGCTTTGAAAATCGAAAATAAAGATTGGAGTGATATTTTCATTGCAGTGAACTTGTTGCAATATTTATCAATTACACAAAGATTCTAAACGCAGCTAAGTATAAATACTCAGCGCCAGAGACGTGGAAAAGTTAGTTGTTTAGTTTATGTGGTTGGCTCACAATTCAAATTACATTTCATATATATAAAAAAAATTCTCCAACCACATATGTTAGTAATGAAAGCCTAACAGGTTTTAGTGTTTTGCGACTTGCACTGACGTGCTTCAATTCGCATGTAGATATTAAATCTATGGCAAGTTAAGGCTTACGCATGTTTGCGGCCCCCTTGCGTGGCTTCGCTCGGTTGCGAAGTTTTAATTCAGCTTTTAATTCGTTGATGCGCTTTATGTAGCGCTCTCGGCCCTCTGGTGTCGTCGCTACCGCCAGCAAATCTTGTTGCAGGCGCTTCTGTTGCAGTAGTTTTCTCACTTGTCCTCCACGTTTTGTCTTCTTTTTATCTGCTGGTTTTCTTTCCTGCCGTGCCCGGTACTCAGCTATTGTGAGTGGGCGTGGTCCATCGTTTGGAAACACCTCCAGGTACTCCTGAATGGAAGGTGCTTCCCTTTGCTCAATGGGAGCAGAATCAACGTTGTCGTCACTCATAAGGCTTAACTTGACGCGTTAAGCGGTGCCGGCGCTGGTCATCGCACAGGCTACGCATGTGTTGTTTCACTTTTAATTTGCCTTTTTGTTTGGTAGAATTTTCTTTATGTATTTTAAAGTGCTAATCAGAATACACACACATTTCAATATTTTTAATTGTCGCACATTTTTGCGTATTGTTTATATATTGTTGCACTTTTAATGTGTTTTTAGTTGTCGCACATTTTTGCGTAATGTTTATATATTGTTGCACTTTTAATGTGTTTTTTGAATAATGTTTTTATAATTCCATTAGAGCTTCGTGAAACTTATCACGGTCGCCATGTAATAAGAGAAAACTTGGTTGATTTCATATGGAGCGTCTGCTCCTTTGTGTGTCTTTATTCAGAATAATCTTTATATCTTCATGTTGGGCTTTGCTAACCCGAAACATGCAATACTTATATCTATGTCTTATATTTATGTGTTAGTTTACTGGTGTATACATATGTATGCAGAGGGCATACATATGCTGTATATATCTTGACCACTTGAGCTGCAAAGTGCATGCTCAGCATTCCCACGCGCCGCGATCGGCTTATGTATAAGCGATAGATCGTATTTCTTGTGCGCTGGAATGTGTATGTGTGTAAGTGTGGTCTTTTGGGTATTTGTATATTTATTATCATTATGACAGAGTGTCACATTGTATGTAATTATTGTTATACCTTTTGACAAGAATTGCTGGCAGGGTAGGTATACTACAATAGTTTATGGGGTCGGAAATGAATATTTCTATGCGTTGCAAACTTCTGGGCAAAATTATAATACCCTTTGCAAGGGTATAAAAACGATTCAAATTAAAATTGCATATTCAACACATTTCTGTGCCAACACATCCGCACACATCGAAGTCGAAGAACAGGCACGCACTCCAGGCGTTGCGCAAAATCAATAAGCCTAATTGTAGGGTGCAAATAAACGTAGGCCGAGCGGACAAACAGTTATGGATACATAGTTTGTCCAACGCTGTTGTTGTTGGGTTTAGATGAGCTGCTGCCCGCTATGTCATCCAGTCGGGAATCTGGTAAAAGGTTCGTCGCTGTCGCTACAATAAATAGCGAGGCTTTTATAAGACTTTTCAGCTTATGTTATTCACTTTAAATAACTCCACGTGTTCACGCTGTAATTTTTTTTTATTTTAATACTCCGATTAGATTTAACACACGTCTGGTTGCTTGAATTGTCAAACCGAAAAGATCGTGTGCTCAGCTTTTCTCTACTTGTTAGAGTAGCCTGAGCTAAAAGGGAGCTTTCAAACGGTTTCCTTCCAGTTGCTGAATCGTACGATCAAACAAAAGGAGGGAGAGAAATAAGACAACTAAATGCAAAACAATACAGGGGCGGAGTCCAAATTTTTGAGGGAGAACTAAGGCCGAACAAGAATAATATACCTACATAATTAAAATAAATTGAAATATAATTGTAGCAAATTGCAAAATTTCGGTATACTATACGTATACTGGACACTACACAAGCAGGCACGATGCCATTTTGTGCTAGATGCAAGCTGGTCGAGGCGAGGAGTGAGATGAGGAAGATCGTGTGCAAATGAAAAGAAGTGAAGTGAAATAAAAGTGGAAGCCAACTAAGTTTTTGTTTTAATTAGTTAACTACAATTATTATTAAGCTACATGTATTTCTTATAATTATCCCAATATAATTAACATTTTGAGAAACCCACATTTGTTTTGCGTAAACAATTTTTAAAAGTTGGAGTTGTTCGATTCTAACGACCAGTTTCGGCAAAAGAGATCTGCAATGTCTTCATAGGTTTCAAGTGTATGGGACAAAAACTTCTTATATTTGAAGGTAGAGTAAGTTTATTTTCAATTTTGGCCACGCCCCTCCCCTAAAGTACAAAAACTACGAAATGGAATTTTACTTAATAGTTAATCATATTTTGAATATTTCATATATCAATGTGTTCCACAAACCGTTTTCGACCCAAAAACAAACCTATTTCTATACAATTTGAGTAGTGTTTAGGTCGAAAGTGATTATTAGAGCACATCGAAATAAATTAACTTCTAAAAGTTCGTATGTTTAGTATTTAAATAAATGAATACACTATATTGTCCAGCATGGACTGAACCAAGGCTCGAATCAAAACCTACTTCCAAATACCTCGAAACTGACGTTTTTGAACTGTAACCATTGGTACATTTTAATTCGAACCTGCGTTCCTGATTGCATCCCTGGCTTTAATTCAATAAATAAAAATCTAAACAAGTATTTGGCAGTGTGACCATAATTTGAGCAGGATTTACAAATCTGGCGACAGTGGGCCAAAACAAAACAATTGCCACTTCTGGTATTTTTGGTTTGGCAGCTCTATAGTTGATGTGTATAATAATCTTAAAGGCTGATTTCCAGAACAAATAAAAATTTATGTCACGAAATAGATGCGGAATAGTTGGGTCATACTGATTTGCCGGCCGCTTGTATTAAAACTACGATTATTAAATTCAAGTTCAAGCAATTATAAAATCACCTCACAGCTTTCCAAGACGCATGAAATAATCGCACTCTTCCAACGCACGCAGCCACCCAGCCCACTAGCAATTTCGAAACAAGTTTGAAAATTCAAAATGGCGCGCCCGGAACAGCTGTCGCAGCCAACTTCAAAACAGTCTATTCTGCACAGTCTATTCTTCCGAGTCTGTGTTGTTGGCCAACTTAAAATTTGGTGCCCACCTACGCACTAAATTTTGCGAAGCTTGATAGTTTACTGTCTCAACTGATTTCAAACAGATTCAACAGTTGGTCAGAGCCATATCTTACATGTTATTTAAGCTACAAACTTGAAATTCGGTCTGTTGGTTGGTATTATGGAAATTCATTTTTTAACGGCTCAGAATCGGCCAAGTACCGGTTCAAAAGTGGCTCAGAGCAATATCACAGAAATTATTTAGGCAACGAACTTAAAATTTGGTATGCAGGTTGATAATATGGAGTTGGATAGTTGTCTGGTTTTGAAGTTATTGAAACAAAGATCTTTAAATTTTAGCGTTGGCTATTACAATGAAGTTAGACATTTTTCCGGCACCAAGCTATGCGGCTGAACCACTCAAAATCCACTTCATAATGCAAAGGCCCGGGCGACGCCGCGGCGTTCATTTAGTTAGTAAATCAGGGATGCCACACTAATCACCTTCGCAGGAAATTCGCTCGAATTTCGATTCGCATTGCTACAGACGCTGTTTACAAGTGATTTCAAAATCGAGCACTACAGAGCGAATTGCGGAAATAAGCCCCTTAAATGCATTCACAAAAAACTAAACATGATTGATGCAAAATATGTTCAATTTATGAATACACGTTCAAAACGAGAAAGCTATATTTTATACCCTTGCAAGTGCTCGCTTAAGGGGGTCTTCTGGTTTAGACGGCCAAATTTGACCTGTCTTTTAAAAAATCGTGGAAAGAAAACGCGCTAAAATTTTTTAATTCTGTTTTTGGTATTTGGTAGGGAAATTTATTGAGAAAAATACAAAATTAAAAGAAAGGGAATTCGTGGTGAGGTTAAGAAGTTCTCGGCCTCCAAAGTAGGGTCTCAAAAATAAGTTATGTCCAATGTTCGCACGATTGTCGGAGTATACTGCATCTCGAAAAAAAAGTGTAATTAGTTAGCATGAATGCCGTTATCGAGTGAGCCTTCAGAAAAAAAAACATTTTTTTGTAGAATGAAAATTAAAAATAGAGGAAAGTTAACTTCGGCTCGTCCGAAGATTGTTTACCGTTGCAGCACGTTTTTTAACTAATTTGAATTTGAAGGACATGTCCACTGATAACAAAAAAGTTTTTCCCAATAAGACTACTTTTCTGACTCTACTTTTGTATGACAGCTATACTATATAGATGTCCGACTTCGACCAAATTTGGCAGAATTATGGAGAAGCATTAAAAACTGGTAAATACAGAGTTTGGAGACGATTGCATAAAAAACAAAAAAGTTTTTCTCGGTTCCGACAAATGTGCAGCGTACTTGGACCAGAAGACTTCGTGCAAAGTTTGAACTGACAGAGGAGATAGCATAGAAAAAGACGCACAGGCGGACTCAGCTCGTCATGCTTATCAAGAATATATATACTTAATGTGGTCGGAAATGCTTCCTTTTATGCCTTACAAACATCTGGACAATTTCAGTATACCCTCTGCAAGGGTGTTTGCACAAGAGAAGGGGACCTACAGTTTATCGCTGAATCCGAATGGCAGAGTTTTTAGAAGCTTTTTCATGGATAGATACTTCACAGCTGGCGCCAACAAACTGGTGAAGGTAACCGGGTGTATACGTTATTAAAAGAGAAAATCCTAAGATATCTCGGGGCGGGATCGAATCCACGACCTCTGGCACAGTGGGCAAACACACTAACCACTAGAGCTGGGAAAAAATAGATGTTGGCAACATCGATGTTCACCAACATCGATGTTTTCGATATTTGGGAAAAAAACATCGATGTTTTAGCAATACTACAGAAAAGAAGAGTTTGGTATATGAAGATATATAAGAAGATATTGTAGTGTCCAGGTTCCTACAGGGCAACATAACTGGAAGACAGCAAGATGCAAAATTGCCTCACCCTGTTTGTTTAGTCGCAGCAGCCAAAAGCGCACCCGCATGTACGTATATATGCGTCTCTTTCGCACCCTTTATCTATGTGGCAAACGCACACACTCATGAGCAACGATGTTGTTGTTATTGCTTTTTGGCAAATTCCTTTTCTCCGCGCGCTCAGCTCGTAAGGTGGAAGGCAAGTCAGCAAAAAGATCAGGGGATTTTACAGCTAGATTGCATGCTGGCGCGCCGAGTGGCTGAATTCTGGAAATTTACCGTTCGACTGCGGTCGAAGCATTGCGTGCTAGTTGACTCGCAGCTTCACTTTGGCAAATCAGTTGACAGCGAGCAGACGCATTATTCGAGGCACCCAAAATGTACATATTTCAAAAAGAAAACGTGGTGCACTCCTACATTTCTTCACGTGGTACCCATTCCTACTCGGATAAAGTGATCGGGCATTTCCTGACCCAGATAAGACCCAGATCCATTGCGATTAAAAGGTGATATATTTAGTGTGTGTGCCAAATTAGTTTTCGTGGTCTTATGGACATAGCCTTCCATTCTCGCTGGCCGCAGCTGCATATCAGGGACCTGGAATCCTAGCCTAGAAAACCAACAAGCAGACCTGCTTTCAGCGAGTGCCAGCAGATCCCGCGAGGAAAAGAAGAGAATCCTCGGACCCTGTTGACAGTGACTAGCGTTGGCATCTTAGTGTCTGCACGAGCTGGAGCAGAAGCTTTAGACGTCCGGCCAGCTGAGCCTTCTCTTTCTTTGATTTCCCCCACCTCTTCGACCCGCAGATCTTGTGATTGGAAAATTTCGCGAGTACTGGTCGCACGCATTATCTGGTGCTGAGCCAGTAATGCTTCGAAGGAATCGACATTGCCTCCTCATGGACGTGTAGAAAAGTTTCCCAACCTTGTGCTAGACATACATACGACTCGTTCTGTAAAGAATAGGATATTGTGGCCAGAGAGGAGTTGGCATAACCTCAAATGCACATGTGCTGTGACACATGAGGCCCACTTCTAGGGTTTTCTCTTTTCTTTGCCAAGAAACCAATCGAGAATGAATTAAATTGGAATCATTATTTACACTGTAAGCACCTCACTGCAATGCACTAGCTTTAAGTCCATCCCTATCAAGTAGTCTTAAGCACCCTAATAATAATAATGAACTAGTTCTTAAGGTATAATTTTAAGCGTCACTTGTTGGTCACACTAATGGCTGGCGTGGCCGCCAAAAGACGTGCGTAAAGGAGAACTTTAATTTAATCTGTAAATAACAACGCAATCCTCTGTGAAATATAATAATAAAAACCAGCAGATTACAAATCATGTGTGGGGTTTGCCCAAAAGCTTGTTATTTCATGCAATACGCCGACTTACTGAAGCTAACGAAGCACGAGCTTCTGGAATTGTTGGCGGATCACGAAGTGCCCGTTGGAACCGAAGCCTCCATATACCAACTGCGTACGCTGGCCAAGGCTATCATGGCGGAGAGCAGTCGCACTGTGTCAGCCCCAGGTGATAGAGAGATCGCAGAAGGAGAGTCGCCGTGTGTTGAAGACTCTGTTCAGGCGAGTGATGCGCAGCGCGCTGCTGCGTCACAATCACTTTTGGAGCAGGACGACAGTGGAAGCGAAGGAGGTGTGCCGTTAGTGTCCGGTGTTCAGTTGGATGACAATGACAGGATAGAATCAACTAATGAGGAAGAGGAGTTGGCTTCGATTACAAGCGAACTGGCCATATATACCGCCCGTACGAGCCTGGCAGAGGCGAAAATTAAAATGGCCGAGTTAGAGAAAAAGGCGGCAATTATGACTCAAGACACCCGTATCGATTTGAAAGATGTTGAGAGTACAGTTCCTACTTTTTCTGGAGACGACCATTTGGCGGTTCATGTTTGGATGCGGGAGCTGGAGAGAGCAGCCGGTGCTTACGGACTGAGCGACGCCCAGCGTTGGTCATTGGGTAACCGTTTACTTCGAGGGTCTGCTAAGGAGTACATGATGTACGAGAAAACAACTACCTGGAAAGAGTTAAGTGAGACCCTAGTTGAGGTGTTTGGAGCCCAAAAGTCCAACCATGAGATTATGAAGATGTTGCATCGCCGAACGATCGCCAAGGGAGAGTCCCTGCTACAGTACTTTATTGCCATGCGACAAATAGCCCAACAGGGTGACCTTGAAGATTCGGATGTAATCAGATGCATCGTGGACGGCCTCAGAGACAAGACCGGTCGTGCGGCCCCTCTGTACTACTGCACCTCCATGAACGACTTGCGCAAGAAGATGATGCGATTCCAGTCCGTGCAGCCCGAAAGTACGCATGGACCAGCCATTCCCCGTGTGTCGGCAGCTGGGCCGACTACCACAGTTCGAGAGATGAGATGCTTTAACTGCCGCCAGATGGGGCATTCGAGCATGCAGTGCCAGCGACCTAAGAGGCCAGAAGGAGGATGCTTTAACTGTTTCGAAGTGGGCCACCAATACAAGCAGTGCCCAAAGCGTGTCAAAACCGTCGCCGTGAGTTCCAGCGAGGAAATGGAGCCGATAAGTGATAAGTCGTTCATTCAAGTAGTAAGTTTAAGAATACCTGGCAAAGAGGGATGCACTGATATTAACGATATTTTCGCATTACTAGATACCGGAAGCCCAGTGAGCTTTGCGAATAAATCCTTGATTCCACATTTCAAAGAGTACGCTAAGTTAGAGAAAAGTCACTTTCGTGGCCTTAGCGGAAATCCTATATTGACATATGGACAAGTCAAATGCCTTATTTTGTTTCATCGAAAGTATTACGAAATTGAATTTTTTGTTATTCCCGATTCTATTTTGCCTACACCCTTGTTACTTGGAAGGGATGTCCTAAGAAAATTAAGTCTTAAGCTTGTAATGACTAAGAATACTGGAAAATGTAACCCACAAACTTTGAAATCAAACAATAATATCGTTTCGCTAGTGTACAACTCGTTTAGTGCATCTCTGTTTGCCAAGCTTCCTCGCTATGAGGACATTCCTAACCCCGAAAGTTTAATTGATGTTGGTAATAAGCAGTTTGTGAACTTGCATGCATCTACGGCTGAGGATGAGTTGCTTCTAGAATGGTTGACAGAATTGAAAACAGTTTGTGCCACGCTTCCGGATGAAGATATAGTGAATATTGGCAATGAGTTTGGCCTAGACAAGATGCGGAAGTGTCGAAAGATGATCAGGAACCAGTATATTGACAAATTCTCAGGGGATTACGAGTCCCCTAGATGTATGATTAGCATACAATTGACTGATTCTACCCCGTTTCATAGTGTACCTAGAAGATTATCGTATTATGAGAGAGAGATTGTAACCAAAACGGTAAACGAACTACTAGCGAAAAGGGTAATTCGACGTAGTAATTCTCCGTATGCATCGCAGGTCGTATTAGTGAGGAAAAAGGACGGGACTAGCAGAATGTGCCAGGATTATCGGGGTCTAAATAAGAGAACCGTACGCGACAATTTTCCGTTACCACTTATCGAAGATTGTTTAGAATACCTTGAAGGAAAGATGGTGTTTTCGGTAATAGACTTGAAGAGTGGTTTCCATCATATAGGTGTGGAAGAGAATTAAGTTAAGTACACCGCATTTGTGACACCCGACGGACAGTTCGAGTATTTACGAATGCCATTTGGACTTAAGAATGGTCCGGCCGTGTTTCAGCGGTTTATATCAACTGCTTTGGAGGATATGGTTAGAGGGGGGCAACTGGTAGTATATATGGATGACGTTATTTTGGCCACTCGCACTGTGGAGGAGCATATACAACTGCTAGGGAAGTTGTTGGGTCGCCTTCTAGAGTACAACCTTGAGGTTAATTTTAAAAAGAGTACGTTTTTGCAAAAACGCATTGACTATTTGGGGTACGATGTTAGCATCCAAGGAGTTTTACCGAACGGTACGCACCTGCAGGCTATACGAGAATATCCGGAGCCGTTTAATAGCAAGTCGTTGCATTCATGCTTGGAATTATTTTCCTACTTCCGAAAGTTTGTGCCGAATTTCTCAAGAGTTGCAAGACCGTTAACGGAACTGTTGAAAAGGGGAGGTCCATTTCCTATGCGCAGACTAGAAAGAGACGCGTTCATAGCCCTGAGAGAGACCCTAGCCAGTCCGCCTGTTTTGTCTATATTCAATCCTCAGTATGAAACTGAGCTGCATACTGATGCTAGCTCTCACGGATTTGGAGCCGTATTGATGCAGCGGCAGGCCGATGGGAAATTACACCCAGTATTCTTTTATTCGCGGAAAGCTACCGCTGCCGAATCACGTTACCATAGTTTTGAGCTTGAAACGTTAGCAATAATATATGCGCTGCGTCGATTCCGTGTTTACCTCGAGCATAGACCATTTCTGGTTGTTACTGACTGCAATTCGTTGGTGCAAACCTTGAGTAAGAAATCGATAAATCCCCGTATTGCCCGATGGTCCCTGGAGCTGGAAAGTTTCCCTTATTCGATCGCTCACCGGCCAGGCACAAGGATGACTCATGTAGACGCCTTGAGTAGACAAACCGAGTTCTTAAATGAAATTATTGAAGAAACTGGTGATCACTCATCCCGAAACCACAAGCCCGTGTGAATCAGCTAAACCGTGTGGTACCATCAGACCATGTAGACCTGTTGGAGCGAGTGACCTTATTGAACCGTGTAATTCTTATAGACCGTTTGATTCCGGCATGCGCTGTAATTCCGTTAAGCTCTGTGATCCCGTTGGACCTTTTGATTCCGCTAATCAGAGCGATTCCGTTAGACCGTTTGATTCCGCTAAACCGTGTGATGCCCTTAGGCCCCATGATTCCCGTAAACCATGCCACTCCGTTAAACCTTGTGATATCGTGAAACCTTGTAGGCCCGAAAAACCTGGTGGCTCTATTAAACTGAGAGACCTTGTTAGGCCGTGTGGTCCTGTTGAACCCTGTAGCTTCGTTAGGCCGTATGACTCCGTTATACTGCGTAGTTCCGTCAGACTGTGTGACCCGAATCGACCGTTAGATCCCGTAAGACTTAATGACTTAGAAGACCATACTGATGAAGAGACTATAAACTGTGATTCCGAGTACACCGATAATATTATGAAGTCCATCGACCGTGTAGAGAGAGAAAATACACTAGGCATGAGAAAAGCTCATAGTGATGTGTTTAGGTCTACCGAAATACCCGATTCCTTGGAGGTTCGTGATCCGGATGATTTGACTGACGTATTGACCCGTAGTGAAGTAGCCAACAACAGTGTGATTGGAGTAGTTGGAGCGACACCGGAGGATATTGATTTGCTGTTGCAAACGGAGCAGATGCGAGATCAAGACGTGCGAAATTTGCGATCGAAATTGGAAGAAGGTGAAGTCCCTGATTTCGATATGATCGATGGTATGGTGTATCGAAAGAATACCGAGGGGAAAATGTGCCTGTACGCACCAGCCCAGATGCAGGATGAGCTGATTAGAAAGTGTCACGAAAAGTTAGGACATCTTGCTGCGGATAAGTGTCTTAATGAGCTTAAGAGAAAGTATTGGTTCCCGTCCATGAAGAATAAAATTGAGGCCTTCATTCGCAATTGTCTACCGTGTATATTACATTCCGTCCCGAAAACCATACATAACCGAACCCTACATAGTATACCGAAGAGGCCGATACCGTTCGACACGATTCATATAGATCATTTGGGCCCTTTGCCGAGTGTGAATTCTAAGCGAAAGCATCTGTTAGTAGTTATCGACGCATTCACTAAATTTGTGAAGTTGTACCCCGTTAATTCCACTAGTACTAAAGAAGTAAATTGTTCCTTAGAGAAGTATTTTGAACATTACAGTCGCCCGAGAAGAATAGTCTCCGATAGAGGCACTTGCTTCACCTCGTTTGAATTTGCCGATTTCCTTGAATCCCGAAACATTGAGCATATTAAAGTAGCGACGGCTGCGCCACAGGCCAATGGCCAGGTGGAACGTGTGAACCGGGTATTGACTCCTATGCTGGGAAAGTTATCGGAGCCCTTAAATCAAGCTGATTGGTATAAGTTGCTTAGCCGAGTAGAATTCGCCATTAATAATTCCGTGCAATGTAGCACTGGTAGAACCCCTTGTACGCTACTGTTCGGCTGTGACCAGCGAGGACCCATAGTTGACGAATTAACCGAGTATCTTGATTATAAGTTTGGTCCAGAAAATCCCTGTAACCTTGATGCTCTTAGACAAGAAGCCAGCGCGAATATTGAACTGTCGCAAAAACAGAATGAAGCTAGGTACGCCTTAAGACACAAGGCACCGTCTAGGTACGAGATTAATGACTTTGTCGCTATCCGAAATGTTGACGTAACTCCTGGTTCCTGTAAGAAGTTTGCACCCAAGTATCGCGGCCCGTACAAAATAAATAGAGTCCTTCCAAATGACCGATACGAAGTCACCGATATCGATGATTGTCAATTAACCCAGCTGCCATATAAAGGTATCCTAGAGGCAGCAAGACTGAAACCGTGGATGCAAGTACGTAGTAAAACCGTAGGTTATTGTTCGTAGAACATAGTAACTGATCGAGGTCGATCAAATGTCAGGATTGGCCGAATGTAAGCACCTCACTGCAATGCACTAGCTTTAAGTCCATCCCTATCAAGTAGTCTTAAGCACCCTAATAATAATAATGAACTAGTTCTTAAGGTATTATTTTAAGCGTCACTTGTTGGTCACACTAATGGCTGGCGTGGCCGCCAAAAGACGTGCGTAAAGGAGAACTTTAATTTAATCTGTAAATAACAACGCAATCCTCTGTGAAATATAATAATAAAAACCAGCAGATTACAACACATATATTCAATTTTGATAGCCAAGTATGTATGTATAGGATCGATCATTATCTCTAATCCACTTTTAGCATTTAGCCCAACAACGTCCTCCTTGAGCTCAACGACGGCAATGTATGGTGAGTCCAAAACACGTAGTTTGATCCTGTAGCTATACAAACATACTTTATTATATTATTTTCTTAATAGGACGTTTATTCATGATCCTTAATTGATTCTTTATTCCTTCATACTCGATGAATTCTCATTTAATTTGCAATTATCGTGAACATATATAGATATATAAGTTCCTTTTTTTGTCATTTCCATTCACTATCCCCGGATTGAAATACCGAGTTGAATTCATGTCTCTTGAAGACCAGGACTTGTAGGCTAACTTCAACATGAAATACCTACTTTCGTTTAATAAAATCTTGAATACTTTGTTAACTTTAAAATGAAAGTCTAAGTTCTTTTCCACGGTCCGTCGCCAGTACATATAGTATAACTAATGCCATACCAAATTAATTAATCTCCAAGCAGGTTTACATAGGGGCAATAATCCAATATTCCTACCTTTATTGCCATGGTCGGGTGGGTACAGACTAGGGTACAAATACCATCTTCGCTACCCTAGATGCTGACAGGTTAATGCAAGAGTTTCATAGCAGCCCGATTTCTAGCTAGAGTAGGTGGCTTGATTCTTTTACACTCTGTGTGTATGGCTGGAGGGGATAAAGACCCAACCCCTTTCCGACAAGCTAAGTTAGAGCATAGCTAGAAGTGCACGCCCTCCGACTCCTGTCCATACAATGAACTATAGATACGCTATCTATCATTTTCCATCGTTTTTGTACCTTCGTGCAATAAACAGTTTGGCTTCAGGGGCCGCTCACTACAATATATGTGAATTTTTACTGAGATCCAACAATTATATTAACATGTTTTTGTCTAGGATCAAAAGCTTATTTACTATGTCTGATTTAAGGGAGCATCTGCATTCAGGAAAAAATCGCATTGCAAAACCTAACACAATCATATTTGATTTAACTATGCCTCTTTTGGATTCAAATTAACTAAAAAGCACTTTGAATTGGCTAAAAACATATTAAAATGGCGAATTTTTGTTAACCCTTTTATATTCTTAGGGCAGGGAAATCCGACTTCAGAATTACAATCGGTCGTATTTTAGCAAAATGCTAAAAATTTATTGATGAATACTCTTAGGCTATTTAATAGAAGTAGTATTTTAGCCGTCTGCCAGCCTGCATACGCGATTGCACAACTGGTTGAGACGGTATTCCAATCGTGTTCCAAGTCCAGAGGTCCCGAGTTCGAGTCCCCCCAGAGTAAGTTTAAGCTTTGTACAAATTAATATAGTTCGCAGTTTTTTAGAGAAAAATCTAAAAGAATTCTACTCTTGGATTTCCATTATAAAGAAAATTGAGTAAAGATTGGTTGGACAATTTTTTTAATAAAAATAAAGTTTTTAACTATTTCCAATGTTAAATTTAAAGTGTACACACTTTATATATATTCCATATTTAACGCTAAATCAATGGTAAAAATATTCAACTCGAAGTGTAAATATTAAAATATCAGTGTATTTTCCCTGAGTGTGTGGTCAGATATTAGTTGTCCTGCTTTGCTGAACATACGTTCAGAATCACACGACGTGGCTGGCACACACAGATATCGTTTGCACAATCGCTTTTAGGGATGGTACAAAAGTAAATAACATCGATGGCGAACAAAAAACATCGATGTTTTTCCCAGCAATCCTTGCCACCCGGCTAGATGTAAGTACTTTATCTGACACAGAATGTTTTTCCCTGCTTTTGGTGGCTTGTAATTTTTAATTTTATTATGAAATGGGGTGTGGGGGCTGCTTAGTACGAGTTGGAATATTTTTTTATTTATTTATTTATTTATTAATCGTCGACAAAAAAATCTGTCAACAAATTTGATATCACGTTATAAAAAGGCTTATCAACGAGGATGCCTAACAAAGATAGCCTAACAAAATTTAAAAATAAACTAATAGCGATACACAATACACAGCCTGTTGTAGTCAGAGACGCTATTAGAGCTAACAAAAACATATAAAAATAAAACGTGAAGAGGAAAGAAAAAAAAATCAAATAGAAAAAGAATTAAAAAGTAAAAATAAGAAGAACAGAAAAGAAAACTTAACTTCTACTTATGTATGAACTAGAACCAAAAAAAAAATAAAAATAAAAATTGATTAATAAATATATATATAAAAAGAGGTTCACTTAAAACATACACAGGAACATTAAAAAGAAAAAAAAAATATATATATATATACAGGGTGTCCCGGGATCTTTTACAAGTATTTGAATGCCCAATAGAACACAAAAAGAGGAACATTTTTTGTTCTTGCACCATGTGTCTAAATTAGACCGTTTATGAGTTACAGCGATTCGAAGTAGATGCAGTTTATTTCGAAACTACTTGTTTTAATAGTAAAATTTTTTTTTTAACTTGTGAGTTTTCTTTCTCAAATTCGAATTTGATTGCATTTTAATCTTCTGAATTTCGAAAACAAACAAAAAATTTATTTGTCAATTCAGTTATGAAATTTTCAAATCGGGAGTACGCTGACATAGTGTTGTACTACGGCATGGCATGCTGCAACTGTTGTGCGGCGTATGTACGCAGAAGCCTTTCCACAAAGGCGTATTCCCAACGAAAGAGTATTTCTAGGTACGTATGTACAATCGCCTAGCAGAAACTGGAAATGTGTCAAAACCATAAATTATGGTGGAAAATGCATTTTATGGAGCGATGAGTCCACTTTTGACCGGGAAGGCATTGTTTATTTTCACAATTTGGATCATTATGCTACGCGGAGAACCCTCATGTGAAAATGCAGACGAAGCATCAAAGAAGATTTAGTTGCAATGTTTGGGCAGGTATCATTGGTAAGTAAACTCAAACTCAGTATTTTGAGTAAGATTATAACGTGCACTGCTGTAGGAAACCATAATAGGACCAGTTTATTTACCGCAGAGGCAAAACAGTGCGGACTATCTTGATTTCCTTCAAAACCGCCTTGATGTTTTGTTGGAGGATGTGCCCCTAGCGCTAATACGTTCAATCATTTTTCAACACGATGGCTGCCCCGTGCATACAAGCCGTATCGTAAAAAACTTTTTGAACCAACAATATGGAGATTAATGGATCGGTAGAAACGGTCCCATTTGGGGAAGACCCAAGGAGCTAGTGTACACTGAAGAGATATTGAATATTGAACAATTAAAGGAAAAACTCGACAAGGCATTTCAAACAATGAAAACTGAAATTCAGCTAAACGTCACTACGACTGAAATTGGAAGGCGTTGCGAAATTTTCATTAGCGTCGAACGTTCTCATTTTGAGCATTTGCGTTAAAATTTCGAAAAGAAAAAAAATTGATTTTCGAATTAATTTTTTTAAATGTCAAAATAAATTTTAATGAATTTTAAAACAAGTAGTTTCGAAATAAACTGCATTTACTTCGAATCGCTGTAACTCATAAACGGCGCAATTTAGACACATGGTGCAAGAACAAAAAATGTTCCTCTTTTTGTGTTCTATTGTGCATTTAAATACTTGTAAAAGTTCCCGGGACACCCATATATAAAAAAAAGAACAAACAATAAAAATTAAAAAATGTAATAAAATAAAATATTGAATAACCGAAAAGTCTCTGACCCGGTGGGGGATGATTTATTAGCCAGTCCGACAAGCTATGCCCCTATTCAAAGCTAGGTGCGGTCAGAGACTTTCCCGGAGATAGGTGTAAAGGGACGTTTTTAGTGAGAAGAGAGAGAGATCTGTTGAGAGCAAGTGATAAAGATCATTATAGTTTTGACATAAGACTCGAAAACGATTGTGTTGGGCATAATCAGTTGTGCATCTAGACAAGATTAAAGGAAAATAGTTTCTAGTCAGTCTAGAAGGAACAGAGAAGTTAAGGAGACATAAGAGTTCAGAAGAATCTACATCACCGATAATTAGCTTATGCAGAAAAGAAACACCAAAGACTGTCCTACGGTTAGCTAGAGAGGGTAGGTCAATAAGCAAGAGTCTGCTGGAGTACGATGGTAAACGAAGATTGGGGTCCCAATTTAAGCCTCGAAGGGCAAAAAGCAAGAATTGCTTCTGGACTGACTCAATACGATCAATATGCTTTTTATACTGCGGACACCATACGGACGAACAGTATTCAAGAGTGGGACGAACTAGAGCAGTGTAAAGTAGTTTTGTGGTGTAGGGATCATTAAATTTCTTCGACCAACGTTTAATGAATCCAAGTACACCATTCGCCTTATTAATTATAGAAGTGATATGAGGATTGAAAGTCAATTTGTGTTGAAAAAGAATTCCAAGATCAACGACAGACGATATACGTTGCAACGGTTCATTTCCAATCATATAGGAAACCAGCAAAGGTTTGCAACGGTGGAAAGTCATAAACATACACTTGGAGCAATTAAGGTGTAAATGATTAACCAAGCACCAAGACCGCAAGGAGTTAAGATCATCTTGCAATCTGGTATAATGCATCGGGTCGTTAAAAGACAAAATAAGTTTTACGTCATCGGCATACATAAGTATCCGAGAATAGGATAATATTGTGGGGAGATCATTTATGAAGAGAGTAAAAAACAAACGACCTAGGTGGCTACCTTGAGGTACACCAGAGGTTACAGAAACAGGTTTAGAAATATTGGAACGTAGCAGAACTTTTTGAGTTCTATCTTTTAGATATGACGAGACCCACAGCAGAAAAGGGGAGGGAAATCCTAGTCGATTCGAGCTTAAAGAGGAGGAGATCATGACTGACAGAGTCAAAGACTTGTAGTGTCCAGTATACAAATGCCGAAATTTTACAAAGTGCTGCAAATTATAATTTCAAGTCATTTCATTTATATCGATATATTTTTTTTGGCTTGGCCTTAGTTCTCCCTCAAAGTGTTGACTTCGCCCCTGTATTGCTTTACATCTAGATGCATCTCTTTCGATTGTGTCTCTCTCTCATGTTTTGTTCTCACTTACGTACGATTCAGCAACTGGAAGGGTACCGTTTGAAAGCTCCATTTTAGCTCAGGCTACGCTAGTAAGTAGAGAAAAGCTGAGCACACGATCTTTTCTGCTTTGACAATTCAAGCAACCAGACGTGCGCTAACTCTAATCGGAGTACTTAAATATTAAAGTACAGCGTGAACACGTGGAACTATTAAAAGTGAAGAGCAAAGCTGAAAAGTCTTCTAAGACGCTCGCTAGTTACCAACATCGTTGGACAAAATATGTATCAATAACTGTTTGACTGCTCTGCATACGTTTTATTTGCACCCTGCAATTTGGCCTATTAGTTTTGTGCAACACCTGGTGTGTGTGCTTGTTCTCGGACTTCGATGTGTGCGGATGTGTTGGCACAGAAAGCTTTTGAATTTGCGATTTTCCTTTAGTTTCCTTTTTGAATCAAATTTTTTATTTTTCATCAATTAACTTTTGTAGAACGTAAGAAATGTTAATCAAACATTAATTTAGCTGACTCCCTCCTTTTGAAATCGATCTAGACTGTAGTATGCAAACCTTTATACATGTATAATTTGATTCCCAGCAACCTAAGCAGCAGTTCATTTGTACCAACGAGCTCGGCGATGGATTTGTGCGTGTGAGTAACACTTAACTGAGTTGCATACCTTTACATATATTTATGAATATCTTTATTTTATTTGAATTTGGAAAATGAATTGTGAAACGGTTCTCCAATTAACGTTAAGCGGGATGCGCTAAGATTTTGTTTGATAGTAATTTCACGATTACCCTTTGTTGTTCGAACTAACGTAATGAATTATCTGATTGTTTTCCTTTTATCGAAAGAATTTGAGTTATTTTGATTAAACATGAATTTGTAATAAACTATGAAATCGGCATGAGTACGCCTTAATGAAAGAATATCGAGTGTAAACGAATTTGGGGCAATTTATCACATCGATCAAGAATTGCCATGGTAGGGAGGGTATAGAGAGCATATGGACTACAACATCATGTCCATATAACCAAAATGGCTTACTATTATGCATTACTTATCCGTGTTTCGGGAATAATTTTGAAAATTCATTTATTTTGTTTTTGTTTGATTTTTGATAGAATTTAGATTCTGTTTCTCGTGCACTAAATTTTATAGTACACAATGTGCCAAGGAAGTATAGGAATAGGAAGAACCCCGACCCCATCCGGCGAGCTGAGCGCAGAGTGCAGTATAGTGCACGAACCCCGATTTCCTTTCCTGGCTAGGCTGAATATGAAGAGCACTGACAGCTACTACACCCATTGTGCCATTACAATAAATGGCGCCCAGAACGTGGTGCCCGAACAAAGGTATTATCGCCTTGTTTAGCTCCCGTAATTTTGCTCTGTTTTAACATCCTTACAAAAATTTTATTTTCCGAACTTGTTAGAACCTTCTTATTGATTTTTGTTAGAGTGAGTAGAAACAATTCCTGGAATTGAGATTTCAATTCAGTTTATTGGATTGGTCTACCGGATGAGACTGCTCACCAACATAATTCATTGTCAGGAAAAGGACAGATAGTTCATGCTTAAGTTATTCTAGTTTTGTTTTGTTTGTAACGAGTTAGTATAAAGAGTTTGTGCATCCCTTGTAGGAATTGCGATTTTCATTCCAGTATTAGGATGAGTCGACCACAATGGGAGTGCAATCAACATTGCTATCTCGAATAAGTAGTTGCCTTACAATGTTTTGTTATTCTGTGAAATACAGGCCTTACAGAAAGTTTGGAACCTGTCCAGCATTTACGAACTTCGAAAGTTGAACTATACAATAGCCACATTTAACCCATAGTAAAGTATGCAGAAAATAGTTAGGTCACCTCGATATTCTTTTATTATAGTAGGAAAGTGCGGATTGTATATTTAAACAATAATAAACCAAATTAAAAATTATGCCTGTTCAGCACAGCAATGAGAATCTAGCAGCTGTGTTGCACGAAGCAGATAAATTCTGTGAAATCTGTAAAGAGAAGATATCTAATAGTGAAGTTATTGCAAAGACTTCCTGTAACTACGAATTTCACACTAATTGCTTGTCTGAGAGCTTAAAGAGCTCACCCAATTGTCCTACGTTTCAGGCAATTTGCAATGTTGAACTAATCAGCAACACTTCTTTAGCTGAGGAATTATCTGAGGCAGAAGCACGCAACGCGCAAAATGAAGGCAGTATGGCCAATAAATCTCTTCAGAGAGATAGTGTCCCTTCTACAGGTGGTGTATAAACTTAGGGGAAGAGGCAGAGGAAGAGGAGCAATTCCTAAAAGAGTCGTGGAAACCAGATCCATGCAGAAAAAGTCGAATCATAATAGTCAACAAACTCACTTAAACGAATTTCAGGAACCACAAAGTTCACCTAGCCCTGCTATGAATACCGAAGAAGTTGCCAGTATGTGCAAAAAGTTATGCAAGCCCAACAGAAAGTGTTGTTAGACCAACTTACTGCTCATTTAACATCTTCTGTATAAACCCAATTAGCTTCGCTACGATTAAATCCGAATGCTCCATCTTGGTATCCTAACGCAGGTAACACAGAAAAGCAAGCTCCAGCTGTCGAGCATCTGAGTATAATTGATCCAGTTGACGAATTTAGAAATCTTAGTCATAGTAGATCAATATCTAGCATTGCTCCCGAGAAAGTAGGGAATATTATTCAAAATTGGCGTGTCCGATATGACGGTACCAAGGACAATTTATCGGCCAGTGAACTTATATACCGCGTTCGCTCATCTACCGCGCAAACACTCCGTAGTGATTTTCAAATCAGTTGTGACCACTTACACTTGCTCTTGGCAGGAAAAGCGTCCGATTGGTTTTGGGATTTTCACCGCAAGCAACCGCAGTTTACTTGGGAAACTTTCTGCTCCGCTTTTCGTGATAAATACATATAAGGATAAAGATAGTGATGTAGACATTTGGCGGAAGATTTTGAAACGTCGGCAGGGAGAAAACGAAAAATTCGATGTTTATCAGGTAGCTATTGAAGACTTTATAAATAGACTTCAACGAATCATATCCATAGCTGCGGAACAAAAGACATGTACAAGCCGCGTTGTAGTAAGTGCAATCCTTCGGAAAACCGGCTGAAGGATGCACAAACCTCAACCAATTAAGCGCATCCGAACCATTAAAGACCAACTGCTCTACTCAAACAGAAAGTGAACCTTTACTTGGTTTGAAATCTAGTTTTACAACTGATTCAGAATCGCATAAAACTTTGCCATTTCATATAAGAATGGAAAAGTATCTGAAAGCTAGAGATCGAATATTTCGGGATCTTCAGGCTATCGAAATGGATATTAAGCCAAAACGTTCTACTCTTCGTTTGAGACAGTTTTGGAAAAACGTAATTAGTACCCGTCAGAGATTAGTTTCGTCAATAATTTTAAGTTCAGATAATAGGTTCTATACAGAAATTCAAACTGAAAGCAAGTCCTATAAAGCGTTATTAGACTCAGGCGCTTTCATCAGTTGCATTGGCAATGAATTAGCTCGGGAACTAAAATCTAGTCCTAATTCAGAAGTTGCTCAGGAAAGGTCAAAACAGCTGATGGAAACCTTTGTTCAGTAATAGGCACTTTGACTTCTTCAATTACGTATCGGAATGTCACAAGACCTGTTAAATTCTTTCTTATACCTTCACTTAAACTGGATGTATATTTAGGGATTGATTTTTGGAATAGTTTCGGTCTTACAAATCAACTTTTAAGTCCCACCGTGTCCGAATTGGATGTAGGTGAGTCAGATATCGAAGTTGATTGTCCAAAACTTCATAATCTTTCTTCGAAAGACCATGACAGATTATATGCTGTAATTAAAATGTTTCCATCTTTCGAGCACGAAGGATTGGGTAGAACCAGCGTAATCTCACAATTCTATAGACGTTGGAAATACCAAGCCCATAAAACAACGGCATTGGCCAATCTCACCTGCTCGTGAGAAATTAATGTTCGCTGAGATAAACAATATGTTAGCTCTAGATGTCATAGAAGAATCTAACAGTCCGTGGAGTAGCAATTGTGTTTTGGTAGAACGAGAAGGCAAATTTCGGCTGTGCTTAGACTCACGCGAGATAAATAAGCATACGCGTAAGGACGCTTATCCCTTACCGCATATCGATGGGATATTGAGTCGCTTGCCTCCTGCCTGTTACATTAGTGGATTGGATATGAAGCACGCTTTTTGGCAAATTCCTTTAGAGGAGCAATCGCGTCAATATACGGCTTTTACCATCCCTAACAGACCACTTTACCAATACAAGGTTATGCCTTTCGGTCTTACAAACGCTCCACAGACCATGTGTAGGTTAATGGATCTGGTAATCCCACCTCATCTACGCAACAGAGTCTTTGTCTACTTAGACGATCTGTTGGTGTTATCTGATGATTTTCACTCTCACTTGCTTCTATTGCAGGAAATAGCTCTGTGTTTACGTAAAGCGAACGTAACTATTAATGTGAGAAAGTCAAATTTTTGTATGAGAGAAATAAAATACCTAGGATTCATCATTCGAGATGGTCAGATCAAAACGGACCCTCACGAGATTCAGGCTATAAACGAGTTTCCCGTACCGGTAACTGTTAAACAGTTAAGACGTTTCCTCGGATTAACAGGCTGGTATCGACGTTTTGTCGAGAATTAGGCCGCCTTAAGTTGTCCCCAGTTTTGATCACTCCAAACTTTTCGAAAAGATTCATTTTGCTGTGTGACGCAAGCTCCTATGGACTTGGGTGTGTGTTGTCTCAACAAAATGAGTTGGTAGTTAAGATGCCAATCGCATAAATGTCGACTAAGCTTTCTAAGGCCCAACGGAACTATTCCGTAACGGAATTGGAATGCTTAGCCTTCATCAAAGGGATTAAGAAATTTCGTCCATATATTGAAGGACAAGACTTTTTAGTTGTATCGAACCATGCCTCGTCAGAAAGATCTTTCTGGTCGACTAGCTCGATGGGCGATCCAGTTACAAGGCTTCGTTTTCACAATAGAACATAGGAGAGGATCTTTAAATGTAGTCGCTGACACATTGTCTAGACAGAATGAACCGTTAGTCGAAGAGTTTTCTGAAGCTGGACCGATTATAGATCTTACCTCCGAACACTTTCGTAGTCCTCAATACCTGGATCTTATAGACCGCGTGCAATGGCTCATGCGTCAGAAAGATCTTTCTGATCGACTAGCTCGATGGGCGATCCAGTAACAAGGCTTCGTTTTCATAATAGAACATAGGAGAGGATCTTTAAATGTAGTCGCTGACACATTGTCTAGACAGAATGAACCGTAAGTCGAAGAGTTTTCTGAAGCTGGACCGATTATAGATCTTACCTCCGAACACTTTCGTAGTCCTGAATACCTGGATCTTATAGACCGCGTGCAGAAGAACCAAGCTCAACTACCTGACTTAAATGTAATTGATGGCTACGTCTACAAGAGAAATGAGATGGCTTCTGGCAACGCAGATCAAGAAATGAAATCATGGAAACTGTGGGTTCCTTCCGCACTGGTTAATAGAGTGCTAGGGCAGGCCCATGATTCTTAAACTGCTTCACACTGTGGCATGGGAAAAACAGTGCAGAAGTTAAAACGATACTTATTTTGGCCTCGAATGATCGTTCAAATTCGCGAGTATATAAGGAATTGTTCCGTTTGTAGGCAGACAAAAAGACCAAATGTGGTTTTAAAACCTCCAATGGGAAAACTGATTGCGGCTGATAGGCCCTTTCAACGGCTTTATCTAGACCTTTTAGGACCTTATCCGCGTTCGAAATTGGGAAATATCGGATTGTTGATTATAGTCGATCAGTGTACTAAATTTCACTTTCTATGCCCGTTGAAGCGTTTCACTTCACCGAAAATTTGCGATCTTTTCTGTTTTGACAATTCAAGCAACCAGACGTGCGTTAACTCTAATCGGAGTATGTAAATATTAAAGTACAGCGTGAACACGTGGAACTATTAAAAGTGAAGAGCAAAGCTGAAAAGTCTTCTAAGACGCTCGCTAGTTATTGTAGCGGCGCCCCAACTAATCGCGTGTGAAATTTGAAGAGCATACAGGTGATTTCTGACAGTCGTTTGATTTGTGCGTGGCCTAAGTCTTGTGTATTTTCTCAGATCTCCGCATCGACCATACTAAAGGTAACGGCGTCTGGCCATGCGCAGTGCGCTGCGCCTTGCGCTTTTCAACCAAAAACCCTTGGCAGCGTCGGTAACCTCACCTCCACCAGGCTTTGGTAACCTCACCTACACCAGTGTACATAACCTCACTTGAACCGGCTTACGTAACCAATTACATACATATGTATATGTGCCTTGCTGGATGGAGAGATTTGCCTCGTGTCTATGGCATCTGCGTCAGTGAACGTAACCTTTAAGCAGACTCCCGATCGGATGGCTTATTGTGCAGCAGCTCATTTATTTGCACCCTGCAATTTTGCCTATTAGTTTTGTGCAACACCTGTTGTGTGTGCTTGTTCTCGGACTTCGATGTCTCCCGATGTGTTGGCACAGAAAGCTTTTGAATTTGCAATTTTCTTTTAGTTTCCTTTTTGAATCAATTTTTTTAATATTCATCAATTAACTTTTGTAGAACGTAAGAAATCTTTTATCTCCTCAATCGACTCGAAACGCGTTCCCCGAAGTGGTCTCTTGAGTTTTGGGAATAGCCAGAAGTCACACGGAGCCAAATCAGGCGAATACGGTGGTTGCGGAACGATATGCGTCGAAATGGTACGAAGAACGAGTGCAGTGTGAGACGGTGCATTATCGTGATGCAAAAACCAAGAGTTGTTGGCCCATAATTCTGGTCTTTTTAGACGAATTGCTTCACGCAAACGACGCATAACGCTCAAATAATATTCCTTATTAACAGTTTGGCCGGATGGAAGGAATTCATAGTGCACCACACCACGAAAATCGAAAAAAACTGTCATCATGACCTTGATTTTTGAACGACTTTGACGTGCTCTTTTCGGTCTGGCCTCGCCTTTAGCACGATATTCGCTTGATTGGTCGGTTGTTTCAGGGTCGTAAGCATAAATCCAAGTCTCATCTCCCGTAATCATGCATTTGAGCTTGTTCTGATAGTCAGAAAGCATTGTTTCACACACATCAACGCGATGACTTTTTTGCAAGAAATTGAGAACTTTCGGTACCAAACGAGATTTGACTTTTCGTAGGCCCAAATGGTCTTTCAAAATGGTTTTCACAGATCCTTCTGATATTCCGATCATATCAGTAAGGTCTCTAACAGTCAACCGACGATTTTTGCGCACTAATTCCTCCACTTCATTGACGTGTTGGTCATCTGTTGACGTCGATGAAGTGGAGGAATTAGTGCGCAAAAATCGTCGGTTAACTGTTAGAGACCTTACTGATATGATCGGAATATCAGAAGGATCTGTGAAAACCATTTTGAAAGACCATTTGGGCCTACGAAAAGTCAAATCTCGTTTGGTACCGAAAGTTCTCAATTTCTTGCAAAAAAGTCATCGCGTTGATGTGTGTGAAACAATGCTTTCTGACTATCAGAACAAGCTCAAATGCATGATTACGGGAGATGAGACTTGGATTTATGCTTACGACCCTGAAACAACCGACCAATCAAGCGAATATCGTGCTAAAGGCGAGGCCAGACCGAAAAGAGCACGTCAAAGTCGTTCAAAAATCAAGGTCATGATGACATTTTTTTTCGATTTTCGTGGTGTGGTGCACTATGAATTCCTTCCATCCGGCCAAACTGTTAATAAGGAATATTATTTGAGCGTTATGCGTCGTTTGCGTGAAGCAATTCGTCTAAAAAGACCAGAATTATGGGCCAACAACTCTTGGTTTTTGCATCACGATAATGTCTCACACTGCACTCGTTCGCAACCGCAGGTATTGGCCTGATTTGGCTCGCTGTGACTTCTCCGAAAAACTGTTTTTCAACCGAATGACTTGAAACTCATTTGTAAGGACCGTGAACAGATTGTAATGTGATCTTCCGATTTTTGGAAATTTGGCCCTAGGGTCGGACAACTTCCGGATACTCCGAATGCAATAACCGATCATCCGATTGACATGAAACTAAGTTTGTAAGGATAGTATAAGAAATAGCGATAACGATAACGATAAAGAAAATTATAACGATATCCGTAACAGTAACGGCAACTAAGAACGATGACGATATTGAAAATTGAACAACGACTGTTGTTTCGAAACAAATTCAGCACCATGGGTAGAAAATCGGTGCTCAAGACAGTATAAAAGTTAACTTCGCCAGCCGATAAGCTCCAAACGAATTTTATGATCTACATTTAAAAACAAGCAGAAAGTCGGTCAAGCCCGACTATAACATACTCTGTACCAAGAAATTTATCCTTGATCATAACTCGCAAAACCGTTCATCCGATCTTCTTCATTTCTTTCGGCGGATCGATAAGTTATCCATAATAAACTAAATATGTCCAGAAGGAACAAGCCATCTATCTTCAAAACTGTGGGAGATATGACGTTATTTTCTAAATTGCGGGGGCGGGAGGGGGTGGCCAAAATTGAAAATAAACTTGATCTGCCTGCAGACATAAGAAGCATATGTCCCATACATGTCAGAAACCTCTATCTCTTACCATCTCTGGGATCTGTGCGTTCATCCGGATAGACAGACAGACAGACGGACAGACGGACGGACAGGACAGACGGACATGGCTATATCGACTCGGCTGTTGATGCTGATAGAATATAAATACCTTATGGGGTCGGAGATGCTTCCTTCTGGATGTTACATACTTTTGCACAAACTTATAATGCTCTATGTACCTACGGTACAGAGTTAAAAATTTTACCAGCATGATAAACAAGTAACAAATTGATGCAA
>JAWNNO010004933.1:0-26466 GCA_035044985.1 Lordiphosa fenestrarum | reverse complement strand
GTCGATATAGCCATTTCCGTCTATCTGTCTGTCCGTCTGTTTCTATGCTATCTCCTCCGTCAAATTAAAGCTATTGCCACCAAACTTTGCACGAAGTCTTCTGTTCCAAATACGCTGCACATTTGTCGGAACCGGCCGGATCGGGTGACTATAACATATAGCTGCCATAGGAACGATCGTTCGAAAAACTAGTTCTAGTGAGAAAACCTTTTTGGTTTTTTATGCAATCGTCTCCAAACTCCTGTAATTATGCCAAATTTGGTCAAAATCGGACATCTATATGGTATAGCTGTCATACAAAAGTAGAGTCAGAAAAGTAGTCTTGTTGTCCTTCAATTTAGTTAAAAACGTGCTGCAAGGGTATACAAACTTCGGCCGAGCCGAAGTTAACTTTCCTATATTTTTCTATTATATTTTGACGAAGCTTTGTGTGCTTCTTAACGTACCAAAGTTGACAGGCTTTGAAGAACTTTGACCTAATCGAAGTGTCGAGGCGGGTTTTTAGTCAACCAAAAGGTGGTGGGTGTCGATATCTGTCTCATCGGCCTTCTCCAGAATTTATCGTAATGTGAATATCTAGTCTGTGGTGGATTTGCCAGGACTAAAGTCACACTAATAGGTCCAATCAGATCTCTCATTCTCTGCTTTAGATACCCAGCACAATCTCTCACATAAACTAACTAACAACAGTAAATTAAAAGACTATCTGGCTCATAGCAGATTTCTACGATAAGCGATACTTGTTTCACTCACCTTCTGGAAAACTTCAAGAAGTTTGCTATCGACTTATTCGGTCCCTGACATCTAAAAGACCATTCCCACAATCTGTTGACATAGCTGATAAAACTCACTACGTCTACACGCAGGAGATGACAGATAAATTCCCCAGATAATGCTTTGTAAGTGGCGTTTCAGCTACAAACTTTTATCTACAATAATATTTACGATCGAGAAGGCATTCCTCCGCACATTCTGATGGGCATTCATCTTCGATTGTTGGTTTAGTTAATCGTGCGACGAACTTGGCAAGCCGTGACGACGTAGCACACAAAACAAATGAACAGAAACATACATATGTATATAAGTGTGTTTGTATTTGCGTATTTGTACGAAAATATATCATTGGACAGTAGCTCACCGTACACCTCATCTGCCTCGTAAATAGTTACTATGTACGATAAAAGAAAAACTGCGAGAAGGAATTGTTCCTTGCTCGACATATTTGATAGAGCTAAGAATTTTTAGTGAAATAAACTACTTTTTTCCAACATTAATTTAAATTTCTCATATATATAAAAAGGGTATCTCGTTATATTCTTATCAAACCATTTAATATCACGTAAATGAATGTAAATCGACTACGACTAAATTTGGCAATGTAGCAAACTGCCTTTTTGAAACCAAAACAGCAATAGTACATTTAGAAGATAAAACGCTATCATTATACAAACACAAACTCATGCAGTTCGAACTCCGCTCAACTCTTCATTTTTGGACTCTAGGTTTCAATTGCTTGTTATCTGGGTGGCTGTTAATTGCCCTTCCCTGTGTTCTGTTTCTGCTTCTCCACTATCTTCTTCTTCATTTGTGTACTCAATATCGTTGAGTTCTTGCAGAGCTCAACGAACGACAACAACAGAAAATTGAAGTCAAAGCAAACCAGACGCCGAGCAAGATTGGCTCTGACCTTACATCTACACTCAAGCCAACGCACACACACACACAATCACACGCACACCACCGTAAAACTAATAATCAAGAAGCAGTTAAATGGCAAACAAGTAGAAAAAGCAGCAGGTCCGAGCTCTGCAACTCACTTCAAATTTCGCGTTTAGAGGTTGCTCCGAGGCGGCTCTGCAAAAACACCAAAGAATCAACCTCAACCTCAAAAACAGCTGTTGACCAACAGCTCACTTTTGCATGTACTCGTACATAACAGCCTGATTTTCTAATTATTTTGAATGTTATGCATTGCAAATGTTTTGAAATCGTTGGACGAGTGCTTACATACATTTGTGCTGGTGGCTGGGTCTTTACTTTGTTTGATTGAAGTGTTTAAGGTGTTGAATCTGCTGCTTTTTAATTAAACAAGTGTAGGGTGGTATTTTGTAAAGTTTATTTTTTTGCGCAATAGAGATCTTAGGCAATTCTTAAATTAGCCTATTACATCCACAAGGTCACATCTCAGTGGGATCAAAAGGAATTTAAATAACAGCTAGTTCTGTTGACATGACCACTTCACTACTAATGAGGATTAACTAATAAGTTCTCGATGCTTTCAGTTACGGCACTAGAAAACTAATATACCAAAGTGTTAGAGACTGGTTCGACGCGCATCTGCTTTTGAGATGTGTTCACTCAAAAAAATGTTGGGTGATGAGATTGGGCACAGTGGCCTGGAAGCGAATTGGGGGCTGTTGTCTTTTTATACTTGTACCGGAAGATGAAAGAGATAATAAGTTTGTGCAAAAGAATGTAACAGCCAGAAGGACGCATCTCCGACTCCATAAACTATATATACTCTTGATCAGCATCAACAGCCGAGTCGATATAGCCATGTCCGTCTGACTGTCCGTATGAACGCACAGATCTCAGAGATGGTAAGAGATAGAGGTTTGACGTGTATGGGTCATATGCTTCTTATGTCTGCAGGCAGATCAAGTTTATTTTCAATTTTGGCCACGCCCCCTCCCGCCCCCGCAATTTATCATATCTCCCACAGTTTTGAAGATAGATGGCTTGTTTCTTCTGTACATATTTAGTTATTAGAATAATTTATCGATCCGCCAAAGGAATGAAGAAGATCGGATGAACGGTTTTCGAGTTATGATCAAGAGAAATTTCTTGGTACAGAGTATGTTATAGTCGGGCTTGACCGACTTTCTTTCTTGTTAAATCTAAGAAATTGATTCTTAAATATCCTTAATGAAAAATAACTCTATATGATTGAAATATTATTAGAATAAATTCAATAAACTTGATCGGGCTTCTTATACAACCGCGTTTCTTTAGTTTTTGTAGATTTCAGTGCTAAGTCCATTGCACGCGCTCAAAAATTATATTGGAAATTCTCTATCCCAACCCAAATAGATTAATTTGCAAAAATTTCCAACTCAACTCAGTTTCATTATCTTCTCTTATCATACTTAATAATACTATAGTTACCGAGCCAACGTGATGATTCTGTGTGTTATTCTGGTCTCGAAACTCTCTGGGAGAGAAATTCTCAGAATAGACCGAAAATACATTCGGGCAGTCCCCACCTCTCAACCGTATATTATTTATTGGTTATAAACAGCTGTCGTCAAACCAATCCTCTCTGGTACCAAAATAAAACCCATCCAAACAACCTCCATAAGCTTGAAAAACCAGCCTGCCTGGCTATCTCAGGATCTCTGTCATTTACCCCCAGGCAGCCGTCGACTTAATTCTGCTCCTGAAATCAGAAGACTCCGGGAACTGAAACTTCTTCAAGTATCTACATCAAAACACAACCATATCCTGCTGGAAGTAGGAATATCTTTTGAGGCAAAAAAAAGTGATTGCAGTATACCAGCTCACTAATAGAAACGACAACTTTAGAACCTATTTTTCGATGAGATCATAGAGAGCAAGGAATTAAAATCAGGAAAAATTAGCTTACCATTTACACTGATTGTTCGAATATGGAAAGACGGAAACAGTCGTTTTTTTTTCGTAGAACTAACAACAGAGCTCTCTGGTGGATATTTTTCCCGACAGAGCCTAATGCAGTCTGTCAAGGGACTAAATTAATTCCAAGAAAGAGGCCGCTATTTAACCGCTTACATCAAACGCCACAAAAAGCAACCTAGTCCGCATCGCAGTGACTACTTTGAACCAGATGCAGCAACACAAGCTGTCACTCAGCAAAAAAGTCCTAATTTACAAGGCTATTCTGGCTCCGGTATGGAGGCACGGCCTACAAATTTATGGAATCGCGGCGAAGTCTCACCTGGCAAATGTTAGAGTGGTCCAAGCGAAAATCCTTAGGCGCATTACGGGAGCTGAGTGGTACCTGAGAACCAGGGATATTGAAAAGGACCTTGGAGTTCCTATGGTTGGAGACGTTTTAAATAAGCAATATTCCTGGACAAGCTGTAACACCACCCCAACAAATTGGCCAATTACTTGTTAAGAAGACGCAGGATCCAAGGTGTACGTCAAAGGAGAAGGTTAAAGAGGGTATTACCCAAGGATCTCAGCTCACGGCGACTCTAGCAGAACACCATTCACACCAAATTCTCACACTTTCTTACATTAAAACACGTATACATTATCGGTAAGCCCAAAATGGACACTGCCAAGTACTGTTAATACCGAATACTTCACACTAGTATAAGCGGCCAAAAATGGTAGCAGAAGTCCAGTTAATAAATGACACTTTTCTAACAAAAAACAAGAAAGAAAGTCGGTCAAGCCCGACTATAACATACTCTGTACCAAGAAACAGTCTTTTGATCATAACTCGAAAACCGTTCATCCGATCTTCTCCATTCTTTTGGCGGATGTTACATACTTTTGCACAAACTTATAATACTCTATGTACTCATAATACTCAACACATATTCAGTTTCGCCTGGGTACCTGTCCACGCATCGGACAAGTACACAAGGATCGGTCCAGCGCTGCTAAAGGCACAAGCGGTAACGGACATACAAAGACCCCTGCAGCACATTACGACGGAACTACTATCGAAAATCAGAACTAGGGCAGAACGACAAAGGACAATGGCACCTGATGCTTCCAAAATACTCATCCAAAAGAACTTCCCGACTCCGACGCTTTAGCAAGAACAAGATTAGAACTATGATAAGGGCGCTGCACCATAGGTTACCTTGCTTATGACTTCTGAAGTAGTTGTGGGAATGAGGAAGCATCCAACACCTCTTTTTCGCCAATTCTAGTCAGAATCTATCAGGTCTATTTTGTTCCTTCTCATGAAATATCTAATATAGTTTCCACTTTCAACCTCTTAACCTTTGCCAATGTGACTTAAATCATAAAAAAAACAATAACAACACTTGTGGGTTTCCTGTATTAGTCAGTCTTCCATAATTCCCCCTCTTAAATGTAGAACCCCCCACGAGTAACAGAATGACTCAGTAACGAATGCATGCAGCAGAGAATTGCGTCTCTAGGCCAGATATTTCGCGAAAAATCAATTTTAAATGTTTCCATTTCAGCGAAAACAAAATTTCACTTCCCAAAAATGTAATTTGTTTTTTTTCTGGCTCGCTTGTTGCGCAAATTGTGCAAATGTGAAAACAAAACAGTGAGTGAGAACGACAACACAAACCAGACGCAAGTCAACACTTTTACATTTCTCATATTTGTTCGCCATCAAACATCAAATCTGAATCTGAGGAAAGAGTGTGAGTAGCGCTGTGAGACCTTGCAAAAATGTACCGCTATGTAAAATGTCAGTCGAACGGCCTAAGCCCGGCTATTAAATGCCGATTAAAAAAAACATGCTCGTTTCCGTGTAATAAACAATCAGCAACTTTCCTTTGTTGGTGTGTGGATTGTTAGTTGGCTGTTATTTTTCCTCAGTTTGTCCGTGCACACGCATAATTTATTATAATTTTGACATTGAACGAGTTCAATGTCGATATGCAGTAGCCGAATGTCTCGACTGTTACTTGGATACGCGCGCTGACCATGTTCGGACTTCGACATTCATATCAGCCAGCCAAGCTGCCAAGCTCAATTATTTGGTTTATTTGTTAGCTAAACTGGCTCGACTGCAGTCCACTCAAGGGTGTAAAGTTGACTGACAAGGGGGCTTTTGAGGTCAACGGTGCATTTAACGGAGCAAAGTGGAAAATGCAGCAAACATCGAGCAGCATTCGTTCGGAAGGGTTAACAACTCAATTGTGGCAGGGTCAAGGTCAGGGGCAGGACGGGCGTGATTGGTGGAGCTGATGTGGAAAATTACAAACATAATTAAGAAAAGGCATGCAGGCAGCAGCGGGGTACTCGTGGGAGAGCATAGATAGCCAAAGGAATTCAGTTATATTTATCTTGGGCTTTCTTCATCGTTGGTTGAATACAACTCTTTGACGGTTTTAATCGTTGCTAACTTCTAACAAAAATGGATTGTTGCAGCTGGTCGTGGCGTCCGCTGGATACCACCATTGTCTTAGTTGAGCTATGAGGGCGTTGTATGGTAAGTGGTCAAAATCTATTTTGGTTCTCAAAGGGCAGGTGCATAAATTCTTCTGACGATTTTTATACTCTGTACCGTAGGTACATAGAGTATATTAAGCTTGTGCAAAAGTATGTAACAGCCAGAAGCAAGCATCTCCGACCCTATAAAGTATATATATTCTTGATCAGCATCAACAGCCAAGTCATGTCCGTCTGTCTGTCTGTTTGACATGAATGGGCCATATGCATCTTATGTCTGCAGGCAGATCAAGTTTATTTTCAACTTTGGCCACGCAAAATTTAATTTAATTTTTTCTTCTCACACCCTCGCGATAGTGAGATTGCAAAAATGTAGTATGATAAACACTAGAGCTGGCAAAAAATCGATGCTCATGGCATCGGTTTTTTGCCCACATTTTTACGAAAACACCGATTAAAATCGTTTTTTTTTCTTAGTACCTGTACCTGTCACACAAGCGAACAAATAATAGTTTACAAAACATGATAAATAGGTCTAAATGGGATTAAAAGAGAAAGCTAAGCTAACTTCGTCTGTGCCGAAGTTTTAATACCCTTGCAAGAGTTCGCCCACAAATTTTTATACTCTGTACCGTAGGTACATAGAGTATTATAAGTTTGTGCAAAAGTATGTAACATCCAGAAGGAAGCATCTCCGACCCCATAAAGTATATATATTCTTGATCAGCATCAACAGCCGAGTCGATATAGCCATGTCCGTCTGTCCGTCAGTCCGTCTGTCTGCAGATCTCAGAGATGGTAAGAGATAGAGGTTTGACGTGTATGGGACATATGCTTCTTATGTCTGCAGGCAGATCAAGTTTATTTTCAATTTTGGCCACGCCCCCTCCCGCCCCCGCAATTTAGAAAAAACGTCATATCTCCCACAGTTTTGAAGATAGATGGCTTGTTCCTTCTGGACATATTTAGTTATTAGAATAACTTATCGATCCGCCAAAGGAATGAAGAAGATCGGATGAACGGTTTTCGAGTTATGATCAAAAGACAAAATTTCTTGGTACAGAGTATGTTATAGTCGGGCTTGACCGACTTTCTTTCTTGTTTAAAAATATACTCTTTCCCATTTTCCGACCGATCGTTCGTATGGGAGCTATATGATTTGGTCATCCGATTTGGCCAAAAATTTGTCAAATTATGTGAAAGCACGTGAAACAAACAAATACAATATTGCAGGATGCTACCATTAAAAACAAAAAAGTTTTTCTAACAAAGACTGTTTTTCAGACCTATCTTTTGTATTGCAGCTATACCATATAGTTGTCCGATTTTAATAAAACTTGGTAGAATTATAAAAAATATAGAAAACCTACGATTACAAAGTTTTGAGACATTTCCATTTAAAAGAAAAGAGTTTTTCATACTAAAACTAGTTTTCCGACCGATTGTTCCTATGGGAGCTATGCGATATAGTCATCCGATCCGGCCGGTTCCGACATATTAGTAGTGTGCAGCAAAATGAAGACTCTGTGCAAAATTTCAGCTCGATAGCTTTAAAACTGAGAGACTAGTTCGCGTAGAAACAGTCAGACAGACGGACGGACTCAATCGACTCAGCTCGTCACCCTGATCAAGAATATATATAGTTTATGGAGTCGGAAATTATTATTTCTAAGCGTATCAAACTTCTGGGCAAAATTATAATACCCTTTGCAAGTGTATAAAAATATATATTTGTAATGATATCAAACTTCATTTTCCTTTTTGCTTTATTCAATTTTAAATTAAATTAATTTTATTAGAAATTTGTAATAATGAGGCTCTTTTCACATTTGACGTATGCAAATAATAAAATTGGAATAAAACTACTTCTCCAAACATAAGTACCTATTGGAAAATAAGATTTTCGTCTGTTCGAGATTATGTTTCAAACTTTTGCTGAACATACGTTCCAACTCTTTGGAGCAATCTGGGATGGATAAATATTGCAGAGCTCAATTGGCCATTTCCTCGAGTTCTTGTACATGAATCGAAAAATTTAAATCAATTTGTTATAAAAATCTATTCGGATTACATTAAGAACATACTTTCCAATACTTTAGTGGAGTCTATTGAACTAGGAGCATGAGTCTATTCGAAAAATTGCTATAAGCGGATTGGGACTGGGAGTTCACCTTTTTTATGTTTTTAGCTTGTCTCTCATAATTGACACCTTGAAGCCAATAGACCCTCAATTTTTATACCCTGTTCCCATTGAAAATGACAAAAGGGGGATCATGAAGTTGTGCGAATGTATGTAACTGGGAGAGGGAAACATTTTCGACCCCATAAAGTATATATGCTTGATCAGCATGAACAGCCAAGTCGATATAGCCACGTCCGTCTGTCCGCCCGTCCGTCTGTCTGTCTGTATGAACGCGTCAATCTCAGAGACTATAAGAGATATAGCCACAAATTTTAGCATGAAGGCAGATGTATGCTGCCGTACGCAGATCAAGTTTGTTTCAGATTTGGAAAATTCCCCCCCGTCCGCCTATTATTCCCAAAAAACCGTCACAAAAAAAAATCCTAAAAAACCGCCAGATCCACAATTTTCAAGTTAGAGCCTCGTGGTTTAGTATACATCAAGCTAGGCCCAATACCTATCTATTCTGATCGGACAAAAAACAGCGGAGTTATAAGCGAAACAGTTGAGCTGCAAAAAAGCACCCCCCAGTTCTTGGACAGGACTAGAAAAAAGTGTTGCCTACATTTAGGATGACAATTTTGTTACAAAAACCGGTGTCATTCATCTTCAAAAATTCAAAAACAAATAAATGAAAACAAATGAACAGAGTATTTTGTGGTCGGGAAAATCGACTGCAGAGCCCTTACTTGTTTCAATTCAATTTTTGTAAACTTTTTCAGTCTTTTCTTACCCTAAGCACGAGATTTTGCCTGAGTCGCTTCTCGATTAGCGGTGGGAATTTTTTCGATTGTAATCGGCTCTCAAAAATTAAGTCGATGTTTCTCACGCAGAGAAAAAATCGATGCATCGATTCGAGAATCGATTTATTTGCCAGCTCTAATGAACACGATAGAATGCCGTCAATCTATACGAAGGGTGGTTTTTTAGCAGCTTTTGGATTTGATAAATATAATTTAATGTTTATAGATGATTTTATGTAAATAAAGTGGTGCATACGCTGGATCCAATTTTGACATACTCTCTCCAACATATCTGCCGGTATGTTACGAATAATTTTAATATTGGCTTCCAGTGCGTCAACTGCTGTGGACATGTCGCTATAGACATGAGCCTTAACATAGCGCCACAAAAAACAAGAAAGAAAGTCGGTCAAGCCCGACTATAACATACTATGTACCAAGAAAATTATACTCTCAGCATAAATTTTGATGCTGCAGTAGCAGCCAACAGTCTTTTGATCGTAACTTGAAAACGTTTTTTCTAAATTGCGGGGGCGGGAGGGGGCGTGGCCAAAATTGAAAATAAACTTGATCTGCCTGCAGACATAAGAAGCCTATGTCCCATACACGTCAAACCTCTATCTCTTACCATCTCTGAGATCATACGGACAGACAGACGGACATGACGGACATGACTCGGCTGTTGATGCTGGTCAAGAATATATATACTTTATAGGGTCGGAGATGATTCCTTCTTGAAAGTAAAATACATACTTTTGCACAAACTTATAATACTCTGTGTACCTACGGTACAGTGTATAAAAATCTAAAGGCGTTACATCGCATGATCTAGGCAGCCAAATGCCCGTTCCTAAGCGTGAAAATAAATGTTCACCGAACTCGCCTCTCAATTGGGAATTGTTTCGCGTGCTGTGTGTCATGTGGCACTGTCTTGTTGAAACCATATGCCAGTTAAGTCCAGTTCTTCCATTTAGGGCAAAAATAAGTTTGTAATCATCGCTCGGTAGCGCTCTCCGTTCTCACCCTTCGTCATATTTAAAAAAACACGGTCCCATGCTGCCCCCGGCCTATAATCCGCACCGAACAGTGCAATTTTCAAGATGCATTAGCAGATCTTTCAATGCTTCTCTTTTTCAAACCAAATACGCCCCTATTTATACCCTTGCAAAGGGTATTATAATTTTGCCCAGAAGTTTGCAACGCATAGAAATATTCATTTCCGACCCCATAAACTATATATATTCTTGATCTGGGTGACGAGCTGAGTCGATTGAGCTTTGTCCGTCCGTCTGTCTGTCTATTTCTACGCGAACTAGTCTCTCAGTTTTAAAGCTATCTAGCTGATATTTTGCACAGAGTCTTCTTTTTGCTGCACACTACTAATATGTCGGAACCGACCGGATCGAATGACTATATCTCATAGTTCCCATAGGAACAATCGGTCGGAAAACAAGTTTTAGTGAGAAAAATTTTTTTCTTTTCAATGGAAACGTCTCCAAACTTTGCAATCGTAGGTTTTCTATGTGTTTTTATAATTCTACCAAGTTTTATTAAAATCGGACAACTATATGGTATAGCTGGCATACAAAAGATAGGTCTGAAAAACACTCTTAGTTAGAAAAACTTTTTTGTTTTTATTGGTACCATCCTGCAATTTTGTATTTGTTTGTCGCACATGCTTTCACATAATTTTTCAAATTTTTGGCCAAATCGGATGACTATATCATATAGCTCCCATATGAACGATCAGTCGGAAAATGGGAAAAATTGTATTTATTTGAAAATATTTAAGCAAGCATTTGCAAGGGTATAAAAACTTCGGCACAGACGCAGTTAGCTTAGCTTTCTCGTTTTTGTTCACGTATCCATTCAAATACAGTGTGCGCCATATAAAGTGTCGGTATGGCAACACTGAATAACTTTGACATTTACCAACCGATTGCTTTTGTTAGACATGTTTTGGAAACATCAATCTGGTACAATTTTGACCATGGAACGCTTCACACCAAAACAACGTGCCGAAATAGTGACGCTGTTCTTCGAAAATAATCGTTCAATTGTGCTAACAAATTTTGATGACCGATGAGGCCCATTTCTCGCTTTCTGGTGGTGTTAGTTAGCTAAATTGTCGCATATTCACACACGGAAAATCCACACCGCATCCATGAAATACCTTTACACGACCAAAAAGTGACTGTTTGGGCCGGTATCAAAAAGAGGCGATATTGACAGGCCACCCAGATCTCCAGATTGTACCGCCCCAGACTTCTTTTTGTGGGGCTATTTAAAAAGCAAGGTTTACGCCAGCGATCCACAGACGATTGAAGAGCTTAAGGCCAACATTCGTGCCGAAATCGCCACTTTATCGACTGAGACGCTCGAAAAAGTGATGGAAAATGCCGTAAAAAGGGCACATTTTGTTGTGGCCAATAAAGGCGGCCACTTGATTAATGTTGTGTTCAAAAAGTACAGGACCAAATTAAAGGAACAAGATCAACATATAGCAATCGGTTGTTTGTTTTTATATTAATTCAGTGTTGCCATACCGACACTTTATATGGCGCACCCTGTAGATATGACCTTCGTCGGTAAAAACCATTTTCTGAAAAAAGTGTATTCAAAAAGTGGAGTTTTTGTTTGTAAATCGATTCATAGTTAAATTATAGATTAAACTTAACATGTTTGACAGTAACATGTTACACGAAAATAGCTGAGCTGCCAAAAGCCCTGTTGCTAAATAGAAAGTTGCTATAAAAAATCAACCTTTACATAGATATATTTTGCTTTCTTTCTTTTGAATTTGATTTTGAAATGATAATGCTCCGATTCAATATAATAAAATTATTTTTATACCCTTGCAGAGGGTATATGGGCATTTCCATACACATTAAAAGTAAAAAAAACAAGCAAACTAAAGCGCATTTTTAATTCGTTCTTTACTTCATATTAAAGGTCTTCGCTAGCACTTTAATTATTGCTAAAAGAGAATAGCAAGTGAGTTACCAAAGTATAGACAAAATAAAAAGCGATACCATATAGATGTCCGATTTCGACCAAATTTGCCAGAATTATGGAGAAGCATTAAAAACTAGTAAATACGGAGTTTGGAGACGTTTGCATTTTTCTCACTAGAACTAGTTTTTCGACCGATCGTTCCTATGGCAGCTATATGTTATAGTCATCCGATCCGGCCGGTTCCGACAAATGTGCAGCGTATTTGGTCCAGAAGACTTCGTGCAAAGTTTGGTGGCGATAGCTTTAAAACTGACGTAGGAGATAACACAGAAACAGACGGACAGACGGACATGGCTATATCGACCCAGCTCGTCATGCTGATCAAGAATATATATACTTTATGTGGTCGGAAATGCTTCCTTCAATGCGTTACATCAGCACAATTTCAAGGGTATACAAATCTTAAATAGGGAATGACGAATTTTTTTGTTCGTCTTCATGTAAATGTATTTCTCTTATTAAATTGATCAAACCGGATTAGAAATCTTATGTTATAAGTAAAATAAGTGTTTGTTGACGGAATAGTCCTTAAAATTTTGATAAATACTTCTAGCGCAATCAAGTCCAATCCCATTTGACTTTGACAAAATAAATCGTCTATTTCATTTTCGTGCCTCTTGCATCTATTATTGAACTACTCATCATAATTGAACTTACCGCCCACAGCTGCTCAATTTCCCACAATTTGAAATTCCTTATATTCGCCTCCCTTGCTTGATTGAATTATATTTCCAATTTTGTTTTCTGTTTGCTTATGGGGCCACTGAACCATCGTGACGGGGTCGTATCCATTATCGCTTGATGCCCGCGACCTGTACAACTGATTGATTTTCCGCTGTCCATCCGCCCCGCTCATTTCACGTGCCACCAGCTTTGTATGCCGCACAGGCCGCCCCCTTTAAGCATTGTCAGATTGACTTTTTGTTTCGTTTGGAGGCTTGAGCCAAGGTTAATAGCTGATTCATCATACATGCATGATGAGGCGTTGGGCTTATTAAATCATTTCGCTCGAGATGGACAAATCAAGTTCGATGAAAGCGAAAAGTTCTTTAGCCGTTGTAAAAAATAAATAAAACAAAAACAAAATAAAATGAATGCATAATTTTCATCGTCTTTCAGCAATCGTTAGTGTTGAAAATAAAATGTGTTCGCTTAAAGTGTTGCCAAAAAAAGGTGCTTGTCACGCGCACTAGGTGTCGATAAGTGTGAGAGAGAGGAGGTCGAAATGTGACGCAAAAAATGTTGAGAAGAAAGTCGAAAAAATTCTCGCTGTAGAAAGCCGGAACCACAAACGCTAGAGACAAAAAATTAACCAAGAAAACAAAACAACACACGGCATTCACAAGGTCTTTTGCTTTTACTCTTTTTGTGTGCTTTTCTGGTTCTAAGCAGAGACATTGTCTAATAGCGGGGGCCACCTAGAACGTGCGATAGTTCCGTTGATGGATGTTCTAATTGAGTTTGATAACTCCGGAACCCACAAATACAAAATAGTTGAGTTGTTGTCTTTGCTGAAAGCCTTTTTCTAATGATTTTGTTTCTTATCGCACGAAGTGTTATACTTTTTCATTTTAAACTCCATAAGTTGATAAAAAGCAAATGCAAAAACAATAAATAGAGAAAAGTTCGGCTCGGCCGAAGTTTGTATACATATATGTACCCATGCAGTTAGTTTAATTTATACGACCAAAGGTTTTAAATGAGTATCAATTAAAAAAGTTTATTAGTTGAGTGATATTTCAAGTTGACCAATCGGTGGCGCCTCTACTATGATCATTTGGAATCGATCGTTCCTACTTCAGCGATATGCTATGATCATTCGACATTGCCAAAACTTAACAAATTCAAAATGCAAATGCAAAAATTTCAGACTCTACCATTAAAAACATAAGTTTTTCTTAATAAGACTATTTTTCTGACCTAACTTTTCTATAGCAACTATTCGTATTAAAATCATGAAAATGCATAGCAACCTTACAAATACGGAGTTTGAAGATGTTTCCATAAAAACAAAAAAGTTTTTCTCACTAGAACTAGATTTTCGACCGATCGTTTCTATATCAGCTTTATGCTTTAGTCGTGCGATCCGGCCGATTCCGACTTATGTTGCATTTTTATTAAACATGTACCAGAGGTACACAGAGTATACTAAGTTTGTGCAAAAGTATGTAACAGCCAGCAGAAAGCATCTCCGACCCTATCAAATACATTTGTTCTTCAGCATCAACAGCCGAATCGATATAGCCACGTCCGTCGGTCCGTCCGTATGACATGGGACATATGCTTCTTATATGTACCTGCAAGCAGATCAAGCGCTGCTTTCAGCTGCTACTGCAGAATCAAAATGTATGCTGAGCACTTTAGTTGGTACAGAGTATAATATAGTCGAGCTTGATCGACTTTTTTCTTGTTATGAATAGACTACTTAAAGAACAATGCTTTTAAAGGTTCGTTTGCGAAGAACGGGTCGACGAGTATTTTATAAATTTTGATGCTGCAGTAGCAACTGAAAGCAGCGCTGATATTGCGCTGCAGCAGCGAACAGTCTTTTAATAATAACTCGACATCCGTTCATCCGATCTTTACCATTTCTTTGGCGGATCGAAAAGTTATCCTGACTAGTAAATTTGTCTTGAATATATTAAGTTTGTGCAAAACTGTGTAACAGCCAGAAGAAAGCATCTCCGACCCTATAAAGTATAAATATTTTTGATCAGCATCAACAACCGAATCATGTCCGTCATGTCCGTCTGTCTGTCCGTATGATCGCACAGATCTCAGAGATGGTAAGAGATATAGGTTTGACATGTATGGGACATATGCTTCTTATGTCTGCAGGCAGATCAAGTTCATTTTCAATTTTGGTCACACCCCCTCCCGCCCCGCAATTTAGATGAAACGTCATATCGTTTCTTCTAGACATATTAAGTAATCAGCGATTTATTTCGTTGGTACAGAGTATGTTATAGTCGGGCTTGACCGACTATCTTTCTTGTTTAGCGTATAAAACCGATGAATTTTACTAGGTTAGACCAGACACTCATTTGTGGTATATTGTTCATTAACATGTGTAGGTTAAATTAGATCTTGATACCGTATCTATTGAATTGTCGTAATCACTTTCTTCCGCTTCCTTCTGGCTCAAATAAGTTAATTAATGTGGCCACAGGACCCAAAACTGTAATCAAACCTCGCTTAGCAAACGTTTATCCAAATATTTCTTAAATCAGATGTACTAGGAGAGAACAAATAATTGGTTATAATTGGCTCTCTTCCCTGGTCCAAAGACTTGTAACTTGATATTTGCAACACTACAAAAAGAGGGCTCGTATGACATGGAAATTATCTTGCAAAATATATAATTTTTTTATTGTAATGTACATACCTCCATATGCCTCACATTTGCCTATATTTATCGTACACGCGCCGCCAACCTCACTATGAGAATAAATCGAAACGAAACGCGTTTCACCTAAATTTATTTCAATTTCAAATTGATATGTACTACAGTATAAAATGAAAAACCAGAGCTTTGCAAAGACATTTGCATACCAGTCCAGAGCAGAGCAACGCTCAGCTGATTGTCTCTATTCAGGCTCTCTCTCTCCACTTCGTTATCTTGTTGCTCACGTTGACCGTCATGAGGGGGGTTTTGTCACGTATTCTAATTAGCACTTTGCTTGCGGCATTCGAGTGAGTGAGTGTTCCCATTTTATGGAAGAAACAATTATAATTTATTTGTTGTTATAAAAATCGTTTCCAACTAGAATTGTTATTGCATCATGCCAATATAAAGATAGACATACAAAAATCAAGGTATATTTGATAAGAACTGCACTGGGAATGTGGCTAATGTTTGCTTATTAAGGCATATTACAGTAGATAAAAATGCTTATGCAAAATAACTTATCTACTATACCAAATTATTAAGACTTACAATTCTTTTCAAAGCTATTCAATACCAATTTAATATGATAATTTACTGCTGACGACAACAAACAAGCAGACCACATACCGAACCTTGTAGGTTAATGAGCATCGAACTTGAACCCGAACCGGACCACGTCTTTTTAGAAACAGTTTAGGTTTAAAATATAACTTTGTGTCATCTACAAAATTTCAACTTCAACCTAATTGTTTAGCATCTGATTGATGCCTATACAAAAAACGAGAAAGCTAAGCTAACTTCGTCTGGGACAAAGTTTTTATAACCTTGCAAGTGCTCGCTTAAATATTTTCAAAAAATACTTTTTTGATATAGTCATCCGATTTAGCCAAAAATTTTTAAAATTATGTGAAAGCATGTGAAACAATCAAATACGAATGCTACCATTAAAAACTGTTTTTCTAACTAAGATTATTTTTCAGACCTATCTTTTGTATGGCAGCTATACCATATAGTTGTCCGATATTAATAAAACTTGGTAGAAATATAAAAAACATAGAAAACCTACGATTACAAAGTTTGGAGACGTTTCCATCGAAAAGAAAAAAGTTTTTCATACAAAAATTAGTTTTCCGACCGATTGTTTCTATGGGAGCTATGAGATATAGTCCTCCGATTCGGTCGATTAATATTAGTAGTGTGCAGCAAAAAGAAGACTCTGTCTGACTAGTTCGCGTAGAAACAGACAGACAGACGGACGGACAAAGCTCTATCGACTCAGCTCGTCACCCTGATCAAGAATATATATAGAGTATGGGGTCGGAAATGAATATTTATGTGCGTTGCAAACTTCTGGGCAAAATTATAATACCCTTTGCAAGGGTATAAAAAGAGAGCCTACTTCTCACTGGTATCATTCATGAAGATTGTCATTTCTACAATATTTCTTCAGGGGTAGAAAGAACCGGTGCGCAAACCGAACCCTGTACTTTTCAACGGGTTCAAGCCTCCAGACCGAACCTTCTGCACAATTTTAAAGGCTGCCAGCCTTGACTTTAACATTTATGGAACAATTATTATCTTTGCTATAAGTAAGAGGTCTTAATGAGGTGTAAGTCGAACAGTCAGCAAGCCCAGGCAGAGAAATGAAAAGTTGAAGATGGAGTAAAGCTTGGTAACAATTAGTGTAAGTGAATTTTGTGACTTTCATAGACAGTAATCAACTAATTTTTGTCTCTTAATATTTGGAAAACTGAAATGATATGGTCAACCAAAATAAGGTCAATTGCGGTTTTGGTTAAAAGATACATGCTCCCATTTTAATAATATTCTGACAAATGACTTTACTAATTATTTTCCCATTTGCTCTTTTCGTTTCCACAAGGCCACCCTGTATAACAAAAGTGCCGCCGAAGTTGCCATATTAACCTCTGCGAAGGTAAATGGAGCCACCCCGCTGGTCATATCCTGTCGCAATGGACACTACGATATTGTGGAATATTTATTGACAAAGTGTCGCGCCAATGTGGAACAAGTTGGCTCTGTTAGTTTCGATGGTGAGCCCATAGAGGATGCTCCTCCATTGTGGTGTGCAGCTGCCGCGGGGCATTTGGGCATACTCAAAATGCTGGTGCGAAGGGGGGCTAATGTCAATAGCACAACAAGAACGAATTCAACGCCATTGCGGGCAGCCTGCTTTGATGGTCATTACGAGATAGTCAAATACCTTGTGCATCATGGAGCGGGTGAGTGGCTTAAGCAACTGCAATTTCAACTAGCTAATCGTATTTTCTCTAGACTTCGAAGTGGCAAATCGCCATGGCCACACCTGCCTGATGATTGCCTGCTACAAGGGTCACTATCGTATCGCTCAGTATCTACTCTCGCTGAATGCTGACGTGAATCGTTGCAGCATCAAGGGCAACACAGCCTTGCACGACTGCGCCGAATCGGGTTCGCTACAAATTCTACAGCTGCTGCTCAAACATGGCGCCACCATGGATGTAGATTACTATGGTATGACTCCATTGCTGGCTGCCAGCGTTACCGGACACATGCCCATAGTAGAGCACCTGATCACATTGCCCTGTGTGAGTCGTGAGGCCAGAATCGATGCGCTGGAGCTGCTGGGTGCCACCTATGTGGACAAGAAACGTGATATGGCAGTGGCACTGACATTGTGGCGTAGAGCACTTGAGGAACGGGCCCTAGAACCGCCGCTGACCAAAAAGGTGCAAGAGCCAGTGCCGGCCTATGAGCTGGTTAGCGAAGTAACCAGCATTGAGGAGCTAGAGGAGTTGGTCTTGGATCCAGACGAGATGCGTATGCAGGCACTAGTCATACGACAGCGAATTCTAGGACCCACACATCCTGACACCAGTTACTATATCAGATTTAGGTGAGAATCGTTAAGAATGTTGCGCCCCGATCCTGAGTGAATGAATCTTTACAGGGGAGCACACTACGCCGACGCTGGACGATTTGATCGCTGCATTGAGCTATGGTCGTATGCCTTGACCATGCAACAAAAAATCCTGCAGCCACTCAGTCCCATGACTCAATCTTCGCTGCTTTCATTTGCCGAGCTTTTCAGTTTTATGCTAGTGGAGGCGGGTCGACTGTTGCCCCGCGGTCGTGTGGTGCCGCCCATTGAGGCTGACGGCATGTTGACCATTTTCTACAAGGCCGTCCTAGAAGTGGAACGCGGGCAGGCGTTTACACTGGAACAGCAGCAATTGCCGACAGCCAGCAAACAGCCCAGACAGCCACCTTCTTGTGCAGCCTCCTCATCAGCCACATCAACCTCATCGTCCACCTCCTCATCCACAACGTTATTGTCGGCCCACCAGCATGACGGCAATCATGATCCGAATGCCTTGAGCCGCACTCTGGTTAGTGCCCTCCACATAGGTTGCCTGCTCAGCTCACTGCTGGATACGGAAAGCTTTTGCCCAGACATGCGCCATCAGGTGATGAGTGCCTTATACCGTCTCAATCGGCTGAAGGTTCATGTACGCTCGGGTCGAACCGCCCTGCATTATGCTTGCTATCGCGAGGGCACTCTCGTGGGTCGCTATCCCTCCTGCCAGTTCCCCTCGGCCACGCTGGCCAAGGCCTTGCTGGAGGTGGGGGCTGATCCCAATGCTGTGGACGATGCGGGCAATACGCCGCTGCACTTGGCAGCCACTTTGCAGCCCTATGTGGAGCCTTTGGCACATACGCTACTCGAAGGAGGAGCTCATTTGGTAAGTGAGATACCAGCAGAAACATTATTAAGCAGCTTACCCCTCGGAATTCCTCCTCCATTAGGATACCAAAAACGATGCTGGCGAAACCTTTGAGAGTCTGCTGGCGCCCACTGCCTTGCACAAGATCCTCGACCCCATGAAGTACACATCGTTGGCCTGTCTGGCTGCGCGAACCATCAAGCAGCATGACATCAAGTACGAGCAGACTGTGCCGGCCGCCCTGTACGACTTCATCGAGCTGCACTAAGCAACGCCTGGACGAGAGTCAACCCAAACTCAATTCACTCAATCAACCGCCCGCCACATTACAACAACTACTACAACTATGACTATTACTAGGAGAGAAAATGGAGCTGATGGAGAGCGTTACTAATGACTAGGAACTGATTTGTGATGTTTGCAAGCTAAGTGCCCCGGAGTCCTGTAAAGCAAGAGGACCCGGTTCGGAGACGTATTCAGATGACGTATCGACAACGACAACAACATTGATTGAAAAACCGACCCAAAAAATGCTCTATACAAATGTTGCTTGCAAAATGTGTTTTTTTTATTGTGTTCTTGCTCTACTCTATTTTGTATGAATTACGGATAATCTAATATTATGTATATGCTGGCAAAGGGCGCGTGCCATGCGATCGAGCAGCAGCTAAACAATTGTCCTCATAGCTGCGGCGATCAGGCGCACGCTCGTGTCCCGGCACTTGTTATATTACGCGTACGATTATTTAGTATAAACAAACAAAAAACCCGCCCAACTTAACTGATGCGTTTTGCCCAAGGAATAAAACGACAAACAGAGTTTTGGAAAAACAATATTACTTACGTTTTTACTCTATGTATTTATTTTTCATTTGCTTGGTTTTCGATTGGGGCGAGTGTAGCTTAATTGTGTAGAACCTACTAAAACATACTGAAAGTATATGCAATATATGTATGTAACCTGTAAAAAACATAATTAAAAGTATCTAAATCGAAGCTAAGGTATGACGCTTATGTATGTAATGTGCGACTTATGTGGGGCGTCTTGTCTTTCTTATCGAAACTGGGTCGTTTTTCATGTTTTCAGTTGTCGTATTTATTCGGGAAGGCTAAACCAACGCGCCCGAGTTATGACGTCGTGAGCCCACATAAGTAGTTAATCCAGAAAAAATAGTGCATCAGCGACATGAAAAGGAAGACCTACAGCTTTCTGAAATAAAAGTTTCTAATCAAATTAAAATGACGTCGACCGTCCGAGTCTTGTTTATTAGCTATCCACGCAGAATTTTGCAGAACTTGCCTTCTGGTTTTCACTTTATTATGTTCCCTTTTCTAATAAGCAATTAACGACATCGGAGTTAAACCTTACGATTCTACTAACATTTGATTCGCCGGATTCTGCATCAAGCGGGAACTACTACAGGAAAATTATATTCTGAGCCCATGGAATAATATTCAAGCCTATCTTGTAATCAGCATTTGCCCTGCGGGGTAAATATAAACTCATATGAGTTCGTAAGATTGTCAGTTTTTGTGAACCTTCTAAATTCAAAGCAGGAATCGATTTAATCAGTAACATACTCTGTACCAACAAAACTATACACTCAGCATAAATTTTGATGCTGCAGTAGCAGCTGAAAGCAGCGCTGCTATTGCGCTGCAGCAGCGAACAGTCTTTTGATCATAACTCGACAACCGTTCATCCGATCTTCTCCATTCCTTTGGCGAATCGATAAGTTATCCTGCTAACTAAATATGTTAGAGCCTCGTGGTTTAGTATACATCAAGCTAGGCCCAATATCTATCTATTCTGAAAAGAACAGTCAGATCGGACAAAAAACACCGGAGCTATAAGCGAAACAGTTGAGCTGATAAGAGCACCCCCCCATTTGTTGGTCAAGACTAGAAAAAAGTGTTGCCTACATTTAGGATGACAATGAAATTAACACAAATGAACAGGGTATTTTGTGGTCGGGAAACTCGATTGTTACTTACTTGTTATACTCTGTACCGTAGGTACATAGAGTATTATAAGTTTGTGCAAAACTATGTAACATCCAGAAGGAAGCATCTCCGACCCTATAAAGTATATATATTCTTGATCAGCATCAACAGCCGAGTCATCTCCGTCATGTCCGTCTGTCTGTCCGTATGAACGCACAGATCTCAGAGATGGTAAGAGATAGAGGTTTGACATGTATGGGACATATACTTCTTATGTCTGCAGGCAGATCAAGTTTAGTTCCAATTTTGGCCATGCCCCCTCCCGCCACCGCAATTTAGAAAAAACGTCATATCTCCCACAGACATATTTAGTTATCAAGATAACTTATCGATCGGATGAACGGTTTTCGAGTTATGATCAAAAGACTGTTTGCTGCTGCATAATTGAGCGTATAATTATACTCTGTACCGTAGGTACATAGAGTATTATAAGTTTGTGCAAAAGTATGTAACAGGCAGAAGGAAGCATCTCCGACCCCATAAAGTATATATATTCTTGATCCGCATCAACAGCCGAGTCGATATAGCCATGTCCGTCTGTCCGTCCGTCTGTCTGTCCGTATGAACGCACAGATCTCAGAGATGGTAAGAGATAGAGGTTTGACATGTATGGGACATATGCTTCTTATGTCTGCAGGCAGATCAAGTTTATTTTCAATTTTGGCCACGCCCCCTCCCGCCCCCGCAATTTAGAAAAAACGTCATATCTCCCACAGTTTTGAAGATAGATGGCTTGTTTCTTCTGGACATATTTAGTTATTAGGATAACTTATCGATCCGCCAAAGGAATGAAGAAGATCGGATGAACGGTTTTCGAGTTATGATCAAAAGACAAATTTTCTTGGTACAGAGTATGTTATTGTCGGGCTTGACCGACTTTCTTTCTTGTTTTCTTGGTACAGAGTATGTTATAGTCGGGCTTAATCGACTTTCTTTCTTGTTTAATTACTCATTTTTCGAAAAAGTGTAAGCCGCCTGGTTCAAAACCCAAAAAAAGCCCGAACCGAGCCGGTTCTCAGGGGTTCGGTTCCGGATCGGTTTGCAGCCTTGGTTTAAATCAATGTGCTGGTCGCAGCTTGGTCATACATTTTCTCGCTTCCCCATCCAAAGACCTTAAAAAATCGTCGCTCTAAAAAAACTTAAGTTTAAGTATCCAAATGGGAAAAATGGTATTTGCGATATTTTGCTTTTTAATTCTCGATATGGGTAATGAATTATAGTACGATTAGCTTTCTCATGAAAATAAGATACAACAAAGTGATTTTATGTACTATTTATTACATGTGACTGGGTTTTCTGTGACCTTTATACTGAGTAAGCCTGCAGTTTTTAGCCGGCTCGAGGTCATGTTATGCTTTCGCACAACTTTAAACAGAGACACAACAATACAAAGGATGCTGGTAGATCGTACAGCTGTTTCAAGAGGAACCACCCTCTATCATCATCGCTCAATGCCTACCAACTTAACGTTTCTTAGAAGTCTCTACATGCAATTGGTGCCATACCCGTTTGGGAATCCCAAAGCAGAATGCGCCAAAAAACATCGAGAGGCAACGTAGAAAGAGACAGTCGCCTTTGTGTTGTGTTGTCCCCATGGTCTTGCCGCTATTAGTGTGAGAGATACTCTTCCCGCTGCCATTAACGGTGACCAAAAAGATTGTTTGCATAAATGCATTCAAACGGGGGTTTTTAGTTGTTATAAATTAAACCATTTAATATTTAGGTTCATACAACAACAACGCCGTGCCTTGCGTTTTTAGTATTAATTATTTAGTATCGTTGGGACTTTCGGTGAAAATGCCCAAATGCAAAATCATATTTAGAATACAGGGTTGTCCATATTCGACGGACCCATCTGGCAACGCCATAACTTTTGACAGAGATGTCAGATCGCTTAATGACATACCGCGTTTGAAGCGTCAGTCCAAGCAGATTTTTACCATGGAACAATACACGCCACGCGAGCGCTCTGAAATAGTTGAAATTTACATTCAACAGAACAAGTCAATTGTGAAAACTCAACGTGCTTTTAAAAAATTAAAATTTCACATTGAATGGGACCGTAAATAAGCAAAATTGCCGTATTTACGCCACTGAAAATCCTCAGGAGATTCAAGAAGTGCCTCTTCATGACGAAAAAGTCACAGTTTGGTGCGGCGTTAGTGCGAAAACGGTCATTGGGCCGTTTTTCTTCCAAAATGAAAATGGCCAAGCTGTTACCATCAACCAGGAGCGTTATCGCGACATGATGACCAATTTTGTGATGCCAATTATTCGTCGAAAGCGTATGAGGCAGTTCTGGTTTCAACAAGACGGCGCTCCACCCCACACAAGTCGCATAGCAATCGATTTTCTGACGAAATTGTTTCCGGGCCGTTTGATGTCGAAAAGTGGTGATTTGGACTGGCCACCGCGTTCGCCCGATTTGACGCCGCCTGACTTCTTCTTGTGGGGATATTTGAAGTCAAAGGTTTACGTTAACAAGCCAAGGACCGTAGAAGAGCTCAAGGACAACATTCGTGAAGAAATAGCCGCTATTCCGGCCGAAATGTTGGCGAAAACGATGGAAAATGCTGCAAAAAGGGCACAATACGCCATCAACGCCAGAGGCGGCCATTTGAGAGATATCATATTCAAAAAGTGATGTAAACAAATCTACTTGGAACAAATTAAATGATTAAGATTGCCAACCGCCAAATTTTTCTTTTTTTCTTTGATTTTTAAAAAAAAAAACATGGGTCCGTCGAATATGGGCAACCCTGTATATATATTAAATATTTATAAAGGCATTTCTACAGCACGAACGTGCCACTCGTACGCCATTATTAACCTTAAATAATATTTCACTCATTTTAATACGTTACATCAAGTTCGTTATGTGACATATTCTTTCTTTTCTAATGCAAAGCAAAAACTTACGATTAATAGCAATAACATAAGTTGTAACGGATTCTTATGGATCATTTTTACTCTTGGTAAGAAAGATTTTAGAGAGCAATATTCAATGAAATCTATTGGCATGCTTATATGGGCATTTCCTGCGTTACGTATGTTACATTGACACGCATATTGGTGCTCACTTCTGTCGATTTGAGTGATGCATTCTTTATCTAAGCTTGGGGAAAAATGTTGTTCAGTTTGCTCTAGGAAAACGAGAGCGTAAGTTAAATTTTGCCCTGCTCGACTTTGATATACCCGTTACTCAGGGGAATTAATGTTTAATAACCTCACCTTAGGTTACTAATAGAGCATTAACATTAATTTGAATATTTCCACATTATGTAAGAAAACAGCGCATGCGGCTCAGATAAGTATGCAACGTTTTTTTATAACCTGTATAACTCTGCCATTTATAATCCGATCTTTATGAAAATTTGTCAGACTGTAGATATCGGCCACATACACTACACTGCAAAATATGAGGCAATACTAGTCTACATCAGTCGCAGTCTACAGTTATGCGTTCGGACGTGCCTATTGCACTATTTCGCAATCATGTCTATTTCTACCTGCGCTGAATGCAAAAACGAAGTGTCGGCTTCGCAGCTTCGATGCTTTGCGTTCCCTTCATTGTGCCGTAGCGTTTTCCATTTGCCCTGTATCGAACTCGGAGCAGATGCCATTAAGCAATTAATAAACTCTCCTAACTTAATTTGACAATGTGACTATTGTGTTGTGGCAAATGATTCGCATTCTGTTGTTGACGACCTTAAAGTTCAAATTCGCAACCTGGAAAATTTATATGAAAGCTTAAAAAATACAATAAACAATTCCCTCAAATCAAACACTGTTAAGGGTATTCCCAAACCAGCTGAGCGTCCTAATAAAGAGAATGTCAATTCTGCTCGTAATCCCAAGCCTGCTGCCAATCGACTTCAGCTGCAGCCTGACCCGGTTATTGACCCCTCCAACGGACTTCATTCTTCTTCTGCCGTTGCTTCTGCTACGAATAAAGAGAAAGCTAAAGCAACCACGAATTCCATATTTTCTGCTAATCAGCTCCAGCATCAACCTGCAGCAGGAGCTGACTTCTCCGATGGACATCTCTTATATTTGGCTGCTGCTGCTACAACCAGCTGAGCGTCCTAATAAAGAGAATGTCAATGCTGCTCGTAATCCCAAGCCTGCTGCCAATCGACTTCAGCTGCAGCCTGACCCGGTTATTGACCCTTCCAACGGACTTCATTCTTCTTCTGCCGTTGCTTCTGCTACGAATAAAGAGAAAGCTAAAGCAACCACGAATTCCATATTTTCTGCTAATCAGCTCCAGCATCAACCTGCAGCAGGAGCTGACTTCTCCGATGGACATCTCTTATATTTGGCTGCTGCTGCTACATCTTCTTGCTCGGAAGCTGATAACTTTGTCACAGTTAGACGAAAGACGAAAAAGAGGCGCGTCAATAACAACAAAGCGATTTGTTGGTGTAGCTGCCAGCTGTGATGATCTAAATATGTTGCCCTGCAATAAATACATTCATGTCGGTAAATTCCCTCCTTTGACTGAGCCGGATGTTGTGATTGCCTACGTAGCCCGCAAACTTAATATCCCTGGTAAAGACTTATCCTGTGCCAAGTTGGTTAAGCGGGACGCTGATGTCAACTTATTAAAATTTGTCAATTTTAAGCTGGGAGTTCCTGAGCCGCTTTTCTCTTCGGTGTTCAGCAAAGAGTTTTGGCCGCTATCGGTTAAGGTGGCCCGGTTTGTTAATAGACCACGGCCAGAAACTGAAGTTACGGCTATTAACTTGCTAGCCGAGGCGCAACCACGGATATCTACACCAGTTCAGGGACTTCCGGGTAACATCGCCAATTTCGAAAAACCCCCTTTGAATGGCACCTATGGTGTCACAGTTCGCAGCAGCTGGCATCGTCATTTGGTGTATGCTAATGCTCGCTGTTTAAGTAGCGCCTTCTCTTCTTCCCACCGCTCTGCGCTTATCGCAACAACAACTACTATTGTCGCCTATGTTGCTTCTCGTTCTATGTGAGGAGGTAGACGCATTGCCGCCAATTCGAGTGACAACGCCTGCTTAAACATCTTGTGCGCCGCGAGCCTCAGTTGGCCCTGTCTGATGCTGCTCACATTCTTCCCACCCCCGCCCGCCATGCCCAGCCAACTTTAATTAGTTCGAGCGTTGCTTCTGCATCTCGCAGTACTGATACGCTTAGAATTTATTTCCAAAATATTTCTGGCATGCGAACAAAATCTGATTTGGTGTTGCCCATAATCGACGGACCCATGTTTTTTTAAAAAAATCAAAG
>JAWNNO010004929.1:0-13415 GCA_035044985.1 Lordiphosa fenestrarum | reverse complement strand
AACATATGGCCGAAACTTGTGGATCGCCATAATAGCCGCCAGGCATTCTTTCTCAGTGACTGAGTAATTCAGCTGGTGCTTATTCATTTTTGCTGAGAAAAAAGCCACAGGTCTTTCATTTTTGTTGTCATCCAGCTGGAACAGAACAGCCCCTACACCATAATTTGAAGCATCGCATTGTATATAAAAATGGCGTTTGAAATCGGCGTGTACCAAAACAGGAGCTGTGGTCAGTGCTGTCTTCAGGGCCTGAACAGATTGTTTGGCCTCCTCACCCAATACAAATTTGCCTCCAGTTCGCTTTTTCAAAGCATCGGTCAATGGAACCGCTAACGCCGCAAAATTCTTTACGAATCGTCGGTACCATCCTGCTGTACCCAAAAATGCTCTCACATCCATGATGGACTTGGGCTCGGGCATGTTCCTAATGGCTGCCACCCGATCAGGATCTGTTCTTAGAGTGCCCCCGCCAATAATAAAACCCAGATATTTAAGTGCCTTAAAGCAAAATTTAGACTTCTTCATACCAATTGTCAAATTTGCCTTTTTTAAACATTCGGCCACTATTCGCAAATACCTCATATGTGTTTCAAAATCTGGGGAAATGATCAGAAGATCGTCGAGATAAACAAACACATTCGAACGCAGTTCCGTGGGAATAACCTTATCCATTAGGCGGCATAGTCTTTGCGCAGCGTTACAAAGCCCAAACGGCATCATTCGAAATTGGTAAAGAGGCCTTCCCGGGACAGTAAACGCAGTGTACGCCTTGCTTGACTCCTCCAATTCAATTTGCCAAAATGCAAATTTTAAATCCACGCTAGAGATATACTGCGTCTGATCCACACGTGACAAGATTCCTTCTATGCAAGGTAGCGGATACGCGTCCTTTACCGTCACGGCATTTAGCTTTCGAGCGTCTAAACAAAAGCGGTTCTTATCTGGTTTTCGTACCACGGTGGTTCTATTGCTCCATGGACTTAGGCTTTCCTCTATCACGCCGAGTGCCAACATCTTATCCACTTCATCCCACACTATTTTTTGTACAGGAGGTGACATTGGATAATGTCTATCTTTTACTGGTTGGGACCCCTCAATCAACTCAATTTTATGTACTTCGAGGCTAGTTTTTCCCAATCCCACAGTCTCAAAAGATAGAAACTCCTTTTTTACTTCTTCTAATGTTTTTTTCTCGTCTATTCCTAGGTGCCATGATTCCGGATCAGATGCTTCATCTTCCTCCTCTACATAATGTCCGAATTCTTGAACTATTATCTCATCTACGCTCAACTCGTCCTCGGATGCGATTTGCTGCTGCTTGCCAAGCACAGCTGGGGCTAAATTGAACAACCTCCAAAAATCGATTCCAAGTAGGCCTTCTGTTCGAGGTATGGACAGAGATACAGGGTGATCATGCACTGCCGTCCGGCATATTCCACAGGAACTTTCACCCGTCCAATGATTGATCGATCATGGCCTGACGCTGACTTCACGGATGAGTTGTACGGCTCTACTGTCCATCCCATCTCTTCCACTAGTTCTCGGCAGCCGCGGCCTAGCAGACTTACGGTTGCCCCAGTATCGAGTAGCCCAGTCAGGTTTCGTCCTGCCACTATAGCCTCGGCAAATACTCTGTTCTCCGGATCCGATGTTCGCTGTACAGCCGCGATGACTTGCTTCCTTACTGCCCTTCTTCTTCGAAACCTTTCGCGTGCTTTCAGGACCCTCCGAGTAACCATCCGCATTCCAGCTATTTGATGAGCGTCAAATATCCGCCTCCTGGCCTCCAAATATCTACGCATGCGCTCTTCATATGATAAATAATGATGGCTATTGATAAGTTTATGATTATTTTCTACTTTATTTTTATTACATGCAATTATATTCATCTCTTTTTTCTCCCCTAGGCGTTGGTCTTCGCGGGATTCGCTGCTGAACGTGGGTCTCCCGCTCTTCGCACGTTCAATCGCCCGTTTCCCGCACAATCCGGACACTGAGGTGAGAATGTCTCTGGGCGTCCGCATCTGAAGCAAAAGATTTTCCGGTCCTTTTCTAGACAATCTCTAAACTCGTGCCCAGTCCGGCCGCAGTTCCAACATCCGGGTCTTATCAAAGACCGTGGCACGAATCGAGCCTCTTCCACTTCCTGAGTGGGCCCATCTGCTCCAGACTCCATCTCCAGTTCATGGACAACCTTCTGTCCCATCTGCGCGTATCGACCAGTATTTCGATTGCCATTTGATTCGCGGTTACTGCGTCGGATCAAGCTGTGCTCCACTTCGTTGCACTCGTCGCGCAAATCGTCGACCGTGACTACATCCATCGCGTACACGAAACGAGCGACGCTTTCGCGCAATCCCCTTTTAATTATTTTTACAAGATGCCGTTCAGCTGGCGGTTTTTTTAGTCGCGAGGCCAGCTGACGAATGGCATGAATATAGTCTTCGCAGCTTTCCCCGGGCAACTGTTCCCTCTGTAGCAGATTGTGCATGAGATCATGCTCTGTCCAAGGCCCACGGAATCGATCCAATAACGCTGCTCGCAAATCTTTCCAATTTCGGACATGGCTCTGTCTTACATGGAGCCAATACCAATCCCGAGCACGTCCAGTAACCAGCTGATGAAAGCATTTTATTATTTCCTTCCATGGGCAATCGAACTTTTGCTGCAGGTACTCGACCCTGAACACAAAGTCTTCCACAGAGGATCTGGCGTCTCCATCAAAGGTTACTCCCCATCGCTCGACTCTAATCTCACTACGGCTGTGCGATCGGAAAGTATTCGCGTACACCGGCTCCTCTTCGTCCACTCCACTTCTTGGCCGGACCTCATGAAACCTCCTCTGCCGATTATATCGCGCATCTTCTCTTGGAGACTCGCTCTCTTCGGACCACTCTTCCTCGACTTCGTCTCTTCTGCCACTTCTCACTGGATTGCTCCACAATGCTGCCTTCGCAAGTCGCGAAGCATTAGGACTGCTCTCATCACTTTTCGTTATCGCCGTTTTTGGATACTGGGCTTTCGGGTACGGGGCTGGCAGGCGAGTTTTGGGGATAGCTCCTTGGGTCGTTCCAGTACTTCCGGTCTGCTGAGGTCTTGCTTCTGCAGTAACTCCACCCCGATCTTGCTCAGTTGAACGGGAATTTGTTGGCCGGATCACGTCGTTCAGCTGTTTCATCATCCCAATGAAACCTTGCTCGATCTCCTTTTGGAGCACTCGTCCTATGTCCGTTTCAAATGCCTGCCTGTAGGTTTCATAAGCCTGGGCAACTGCGACGTTGATGGCTGAGGCGTACTCTGACCCGATGGGTTGCTTTGGAAGGTCATAATTTCCGGGACGATCTGTCTCTTGCTGTCCTTCATCTGGCTTTCGCGTGCACTCGCCTTTCTGACGGTTGGGATCTTCATCTTTCCGCTGCCCTGTTTCGTTTTTATCTCTGTGGCGCAGAAAGTGAGTCGGTGTCCTTTTGACGCCGCCCATAATAGCCGCACCACCCGTGGCTCCACTCGGATCTAAATCGGTGCCCCAATCCTCTTTATAACTTGCCATTCCCCGAGACCTCAGCTGAAGACTGTGATCACTCACTGCCCCAGCTCCCTTTTTTTCGTCTCCTGACATCTCTTTCGACCTCAAATTCTAAGCTAATCCCAAAAATACCTCCAACCAAAACTACACTAAATATTACAAAACGTAAACAAATTATATATATATAAGAAAATAATTCGCAAAAAAAAACAAAACACAAACTGAACCAAATCTCAACAACAGCAACAAACCAAATTCTCAAGAGTTTCTTTCTAATTTCAGCAACAACTCATAAATAAAAAGGGGGAGAAGGATTCACACTGCCGGACCGAACCGCTGCTCCTACTACGTTGCATCTCAACTATCCTTTCCAAGGAGGCGCTTTCTAACAAAATCAAAAAAACAAAACGACACCCAGAACACAGTCAGGACTCATCAACTGATTCCGTCGTCAACTTCAGTTGACGACAGTCAGTCAAGGGTTCTTAATCGAGACCTTGGTTGTCAATGTTCTCTGTTTTCGAATCTTCTTGCCCCTCCGGTTGTCCAGGCCATTCCGAATGCATCACAGACTGAGAAATTTTCTCGTCTGGGCCACTCGAAAATAGCCAGAAACATTGACGGATGCACAAACAGGACGAAAACAGGCCATTAATCACACAAAATTTGACAAGTACGTATTACCCCACAAAAACCTTTTGAAACTATTTTAAATATTAATATCACTTCCATCTCATAGTGGACTTTATCCCAAGTGCTAGGATGCAAGCCATCTCGATGCTGCTGCCTCGGATGACGCCACCAAACACCCTTAGGATTGGTAATTATCAAAAGAGAGATACACATCTCACATATTTAAATAGATTTAAAAAAAAACTAAAAAAATTGTGATGTTAGTGATATGAATTAAATATTTATATTCGGGTAGCAATTTGCCGACATATAATGCCCAGCTAAGTCTCCCATTTCTGAATAACCCACCCACATTACTTTAATCTGGATTTTTCTCTCCTTAGCCAACCATTCAAAAGCGCAATTGCCAGTGAGCTAATTCTGCTCCACACAAGCCGCTATGGGTTAGTGGCTTAGGAAGAAGGCTCCTCATGGCGAGATTCCTTCATTATGGCTTTAAATTTTTTTTTTTTTTTAAACTTGGTTGCAGTGTCTGCGTGCCTTAACGGTAGCGAGACGTTACTTCCAGTTGGGCGCCATATTGTTACGACGCTGCTTTGGTTTCCAGGGCTGGCACCGGCTAGCTTAGTCCCATCCCAGGGCAGGATTCATCCCAAGCCCACAGCGCGCACAATCACCACGATAAATGACTCTCACCAACAAACACAAAAAAAAACTGCCAACTACTTCAAACTACTGAACAAAATTTATACAAAAAAAAACCAAGCGCCACCTAACAGACTAAGACGATTTCGGCATAGATGTTTCCGCCGGCAACGTCCCCACCCTTCCATGCAGCGGATGCTTATATATCTTCTCCATCTGGCTGCCCTAATACAGGAGACCTGCGGACGGCTCACTCCAGGCTGATGTTTTCCTCCTTCTCCCCCCTCATAATGACTTACAGCGACATGTTCAACACGTTATAAAGACTTTAATTTTCATTGACACATAAAACTAACTCGTACATTTGGACTGATAGACTTTTAGCAATTTTAAATATTATTATATGATCATAATTATTTCTCAGAGTTCAATTTTGCCTTCCATTGCTATATTCCCTTATTATTAATTAATTTGTTTATTTTGTTTTTCTAGATTCCCATTTAGTCTGCACTAAGCCCTAATGGAGCTCCAAGGGAAAGATTGGGACGGGATTAAAATGGATGTAAATTCATAAATATAAGTATATGTTTAAATATAGGGCAGTTTAGGGAAAATTGTACCTTCACAAGGATATGTTTTTAAATAAATAGAATGTTTAAATAAATATAATAAATAATAAATAAATAATTAAGGTGTATGTGTATTGTGTGTGAGATCGCACTTTAGTTTGAGTAGCCGATTCTTCTACCATGCATGTAGATGATGCGATGTAATGATGTAGATAATATGTCGATATGGCGTTTTGCTTATGCAAACTGTATGTATATATGTTGCTTTTAGTTGTTGCTGGCTGCTGATTGGGGCTGCCTATGCAGGGCGAAAACTATTTCGATTGGAACTGACTCACTCTATTTATCCTTCCTCCTTGCAGCGTCTCTTGGATGCAGGAACGGTGGCCTGGATGATGCCTCTAGGAAGACCACGGGGAGGTGGGATCACTTGCTACCCGGGCAAAGCGGAAGGCGTGTGGAAAGCTCCCCCTCACTAGGATTCCCAAGGATGAACTGGCTTCCCAGGTCCGCGTAAGGATATTGAGTGGATACTTCGGGCCCAAAACTTTGCATAAAAATTCAAATTTTTTATATATTTTCACCACTTTTCTTTTTTTTTGTGAACTCACGATTTGAAAAAAACAAAATTATATATATATATATATAACGTGCACGGAGTGAATAGTTTTTATTGAATTTGAAAATTTTAACTGGTCACCGCTGCCTGCGCCTGGTCAATTTAGCGAACCAACTGTCCCTTGGCAACCGAAATTGTCCCCCTATATGCCTTCGTTCCGATTCCAATTTGGCCCTGACCTACATCAGTAAATGCAGAAGTCATTGACCTATTTCAAGGTCTGTCATTCCACACTCCTAGGTGGGAGGAGGACATCAACATTCTGCCGACTTCCTCCCTGCTAATTAGCCTTTACTTCCTATAACCCTCGAGTGGGAGCAAGATGCCAAATATTAAGTCCGCCTCTCTCATTAAATAGCCGCCCCCCCGAATAGGCCATCAAATTCAAATCCTAACTTGAGCCATGGATGGCGCCACTGTCTAAGTCGGTTGCGCGCGCGCATCTCCTTATATTCGAATATCGATATACCATTCATGTTTGGCGTATCGGAGATGCTATCGCACTACAATGCAACACCTACTAGAGCTTTTAGTCCACATGACATAAATAATTTGCAATCTGTAGAGCAATAGAGATCTGTTTGTTCATACGGCCATACATACGACTCGGCTGTTGACACTGACCGAAAATATATATACTTTATGGGGTCGAAGGTTTTATCCTTCTGGCTGTTACATACTTTTGCACAAACTTAATATACTCCGTATCTTTGGTAGAGAGTATAAATATGAAATATGATTGTTTGATTATTAAATAGCGGGTAGCGTGTGTGCCTGCTGCACGAGAGTTCCTTTCTTACTTACATACCCGGTTGCCTTGACCAGCTCTTTGATTTTCCTTATAATGAAGTCTTATTACATCTGTCACTTGCGTTACTAAGGAAAATTTCGCATATTGTTAAATATTTCATTTGTTTATTACCATTGTATTTTCGGTCTCAATGGACTATACTGTGGTAATGCTCATATACAAATATCGTTTATTCAGTGGAATTAAAACTTTGTTCCCGGTTTTGAAAATGTACATATATTTTTATAAGGTATGTACAGAATAGAAACACATTAACACATACATATGTGGCAATTACGCACAAGCATTTCATTCTGTCCACATACATATGTACAAATGTATGTAATGTGATCGTTTGAAGCTAAGATAACCTCGACTCGCGGAGCACGCAGCGGGCATCTCTCGAGCTAAGCTCGAGACAACACCTCTCAAGGCAACAACAAAAGATGAATAACAGGTCGACTACAAGCACGTGTAAGTTTGTACATATGTACGTTTATATGTACTTTCACCTACGTACTTTCATAGGTGTTATAACTTTGCTTATGTTAGCAGAATCAAAAAAAAAATACAAAAGCTCAGACAGTATTAAAAATCTATTCTCGTATTCAATAGTATGATGATAATGGCATTTAATCACAAATATGTATGAACTTACATATGTACATATGTACATATGTTTTTATTTAAATATGCATAGTAAATAAAACAAAAGCATCTGAATTTCTCAATTAAAGCTAGGCACATGGACTTAGATACTTACAAGCAAGGATAAAGAACATATTCATATGTACGTGGATTATATTTTATATACAAATGTTTGTATATACACATATCACCCACATTCATACATATTTATCTATGTTCAAAGACTGCATGCAAATTATGGTAGGTTGATACAAATGTATGTAGGTTTAAATATGTTTTTTGTATATTATATTGTTTTGCTGTTACCAACTGATAAAAGTAAACTTTAACTTTTCCCAATGCGCTTTAAATCACTTCAGTATACACTTGTTTTTACTATTCGTTTTTTTGTTTTCCTCATTACAGAATTGGTAACTAAAACGATTTAGCCACAGTAACTCACTGCGTACTTTCTGTATATACATACACCACAACCGCAACACAACGCTACGGGTGGTATCCGAACGCAGACTGAAGGAACTGCAAGTACTGGCCGAGCTTTATACAATAAGAGTATTAAAAGCTGGCAAAGGCAGCTTTCAAAGCTTTAATTCCTCGCGAGGCTACCGTGGGCCAAGTAAATAAATAAAATAAAATCAATAATAATTCTTAAACTCAGCGCTCCAAAATTGTATTTTTTTCGGCACTCGTAAACGGCACACACTTAAATACATCTTGAAAAATAGAAGATACCTAACTACGAAGTTAATCAACCCTTTCAGTTTCAATTTTCAATACAAAACAGCAGCGCTTTTAAATCATTTTCCAACAAAAATGTAAGTTTCCCAAAGTTCTCATATGAGTTCACACAAGTAGTCAGTTTGAGAATAAAAATATTAAACATGTTTACAAAATAAAAGGCTTTTAACCAGAAAAGATAGCAATCGTTTCTGATTTATTTTCGGTGCTAAATTCAAATAAATTGTCCGCTTTGCCCCAGCACGTCAGGTTTATGCGAAATTTGCATAAATGTGTGTATAACGAGCTTTGTTCACATATTTTCCACATTTCCACATTTATCAACCTATTAAAAATACATTTGTTTCTAGATTAGTCTAATTAGACTAACTTAGATGAACAACGATCACGATAAATTAAACCCAAAGTATATATTTGATTTCTAAGATACCATTATATTTATTTAAGTATAAAAAATGTAAGTTTTTGTGAGAAATTTCACTTTTTTCACATGTTTAGAACATTCATAAAATTTATCCGCCGATTGAACAAAATCACAAAATTAACTTCGTAATAGACCATTGTGCTCATAATTTTACTACATATAAATATTTTTTGTATCAGCGCTTTTAGAAGTTATGGACTAAAAACTAATCTAATTAACGACTTATTTCTACTATTTTTTCATAACATTTTCTTATAAAATTTGTATAAGCTAACAAAAATTAAACTAAAATAGCTTCGAAACTCTGTGTAATTTTTGAACCATAACTTCCAAAAGCGAGATGATATCAAAAAAGTGTATATGTGGTAAAATAAAGAGCACAATGGTCTACATATGGGCTTTTGCCAGAAAGGTCCACCTTGACCAAAAAATTAAAAGTTCTCAAAAACAGCATCTTGCTTAAAATGAAATTTTGAAAAAGTATAAATCATTTTGTGGTAAAAGCAAAACCATTTTAAGGAGTCATTCATGCACAGCATTCTTAAATTAGTCACATTAAACAAGAAAGAAAGTCGGACAAGCCCGACTATAACATACTCTGCACCAACGTAATTATACGCTCAGCATAAATTTTGATGCTGCAGTAGCAGCTGAAAGCAGCGCTGCTATTGCGCTGCAGCAGCGAACAGTCTTTTGAACCGTTCATCCGATCTTCACTATTCCTTTGGCGAATCGATAAGTTATCCTAATTACTAAACATGTCCAGAACGAACGATCTTTAACACTGTGGGAGATATCATATCATGATCGCTACCGAGCGTTATCTAGAAAGCTCATCTTTTTTGTAATGCATGCTGAAATAGTACCGTTACTTGTTCAAGAATTGGCTTTGTGATTGTCTTTTTTAAACGTTTGGTTCAATCAAGAACACAACCTCGAAAAAATCAACAACATTAATTAAATGAAATTAAATTACTCATAAATTGTACACTTCTGCATTCTATGGCGTGGATTCTTAAACTTTTTCTACCCGTTACTCGCTTCGAAAAAGGGTTTGCTAAAGTCTTGCAAATGTATTTAACAGGCGGAGAAGCATCTCTGACCCCATAAAGTACATATATTCTTGATCAGCATCAACAGACGTGTCGATATAGCCTTGTCCGTCTGTCTGTATGAACACCTAGATCTCAGAGACTAGAAGAGCTAGAGCCACCAAATTTTAAATTTAGACTAGTATTGTTTGCACGCAGATCAAGTGTATGTCAAATTTTGGCCAAGTCACAGCGGCATCAGAATAAAAGTTTATGTTTTGTCTATTTTCAACAAAAATAATTTGTAAAAAGCCAATTCATGCCCGATTATTGTGTTTGAGGACTTCTTTGAAGTAAATTAAATACTTTCATTTCGAATTTAAAAAAAAAACACAAATTTTTGTTATCCATGTGCATTTAAAAGCATTTTTATTCCGATAAATTTTTAAATTTAGCAAAACAGTAGGTTTTTTTTCTACATTTGAGCCCATAGCAATAAAAGCACTCGCCCTATCACATTTTTGTCTGAAAACCAAACTTTTAGACAAGGTTTTTCTTTTAAAATTTGTTGAACACTTTTCAATCGGTGCAAAAACAAAATAGTTCTGTGAGATTATTAAATTATTTTTTTAAACCTGCAGTTTTTTAAATTTAAATTATTATTTTTCACATTTCCCAGTATTTTGTATAATTTATTAAAGAAAGGGTATGTAGGTCTGACGAATTTTCTGATCAGTTAGAAATACCAATTAAAATCCTCTTATAAATACTCAAACCAATACAGTTATTAATACCAGTTAGCTTATTGGTTATCTATCTGGTAGGACTAACCTCACACGTACGCTCACCGATAGATCAACTTTCGGTTATTTTTTTCCCGACTCCCATTTGCGTTTGAGATTAGGAAAGGAACATTTATTAATTTACCATTAATTTAACAGTTAACGAACAAGAATTTACCAGTTAGATTTCTTGCTGGGAGCGGACCAGAATGCTTTAGAAAAAGTTGGTTAAGGGAAGATTGAATATCATTTTGTCAATCAGTGCCTGCGTACTTTTACACTATGGGGAAATGACTACTTTATCTGGCATTTGCATGTTTTTTAAATGTTTTCTAATTAGCACAAATTTGCTGTTAACGCATTATGAAAACATCAGACTGTTATGCCCCAAACTCAAAAAGATAAATTTAACAGTCAAATGTGAGAATAAAAGCTGTTAAGTCAGCTGTTGCAATCGAAAGCACGTGCGGCTAAGTTTTTTTAATTTTTGCATTGAGTTTTGTTTTTAATATTTTGTGATGGAAATATTTCCTTGGAAATAAAAATTTCAAGAGCTTCAAATTTGTGCCAGTTTAAGACATTCATTGCTGGATACGAATTTTTGAGTACTTCTAGCATGCTGGGTATAAGCTGGAATAAAAAAATGGCAAATTGCTACTCCATGTGACAAGCAAGCGATGCTAAAACGGAAGGCAAATATACAGGAAATGTTTTGGGCAAAACTCGCTTTTAAGGTCGATAAGCCGAAGCAGGGGGGCTTTGGAAATACAAATACCGGTAACACTGCACGTCGCGCATTTGCCAACTTCAAAACATTTTCTAAAATAATCAACTAATTATCTACAATTTGAGAATCATTTTGATATGTTTTTCCTGTCAGTTGCCAATAAATTTAGAAAAATTCGAGGCATACTGTCACCAAACTGGCAAAATGATTGTGGACAGTTATCCATGGCTTCCCATGACACCAACTCGCCATAAGATTATTGTGCACTTAAGGCAAATCATGAAAAATACGGTGATTCCAGTCGGCTGTTTTGGTGAAGAAGCGTCTGAGTCCAGCAACAAAATTTATAAATCAGATAGACTTCATCACTCCAGAAAGCACAGCCGATTTGAATCTTTGGGCGATGTGTTTAAACGAGCTTTGGATACATCAGATCCAATAAATTCTTCCCTAAATTTTTCGCGACGCATACAAAAACATAAAAGTCTTTCCCTTCCCATTAAGGTAATCCAGCTTCTTTCGTGTGAACACGAATACATAAATGATTTTTCAGAACAAGATGAGTTTGAAGACAACAGCCTACTTTTTCTTGAAAACTTTGAGCTGGAAAATGAAGAAAATTCTGACTGACTGACTGAATTTGGAAAGTTCATATCTAAAAATGCACGTAAAATATTATTTTTTCGATTTTTTGGGCGGATGGAAATAGCTTTTAATGGATAAAAAGAGGTTAATGCCTCTTATTAGCTATAAAACAAATAATATTATTTGTACTGAAATGTTAAACCTCATTTAGGAAAGGCGAGATTGCATAGAATACGATAATATTAAATAGAATAATAAGACATAAAGGTAGCTCAGTGTGGGTTACCCCGAACCATACTTGTAACTTTAGGAAATATTCTCCATTCAGTTGTTCTGCTGAGTTCTGTAAATATCTTCCCAAAAGCCAATAAATACCCGAAGGTTGTTCCATTCAATTTAATACTAGTTTATTTATGGAAATGGTTCTGTTCGGTTCTCAACCGCGGCAAAGACTAAAAACTCTATTCCCGACACAAGTGCCGCTAGCCGTTCCAATGCGCCCGTTGATGCTGAGTGCTGACCAACACATTGTTGCCACTAATTCTACAATTTGATTATTAGGTTTGTCGCTGATTGCCGACACATTATTGTAGAAGTATATAGAATGTTCCAGTAAATCAATAGCTGATGATAACAGCTTCGACTTTGGCTTACATGGAAGTTTTCTTTGACCCGTATTGAAAGGATCAGGCTTAAAAGCAATCTGTTAAATATATTTTTTTAAGTTGAGGTTACGTTGCCTTTTTGTATAAAGCAAGAGCCTGGGCACCTATCGGCACTTAAATTTAACATATTATAATCTTAAAAGGTTAATAAACAATCTGCAAGAAGATTTATTGAGTTGTGAGGTGGCGGTCATAACGAATACTCTAACGAAACACAGCAAAGACAAACACAGAAAGTCCACAATAAAGTACTTAACACAATACCGATTTACACAAAACACAGCAGGAAGTACATATACTATTTGATGTATAAAGTTAATACCTTTATTTATAATATTAATCCCTTCCATCGCACAATAACTTTGATTTAAATGCTTTTTTAATTTTTTCATTGAGAGCTCTATTTTTAAGTTGCTCACGCTGCAATGTCAAAATAATATCATGCTCTCTCTTTCGATGCTATTCTTGAAGAGGACAGTTAGAACAAAGCAAAATCAAGAATGCAGTCTTATAGCTAGACCAATAATGAAAAAGAGTTGATACATTTAAAGTCAAAATTTCAGCTTTGACTTTTTTATTTTTGACCTATGGGAGGAACCACTGTTCGATACTTTGATTTTGTTGATTATTATTTGTCTAAAAGATTTATTATTGTGTTGGCTGTATTAAAAAAAATGCTGGAATGCAATAATGAGCAAAAGTCTAAAATATGTGTATTTTACTTAATTTTTAATAACCACACATATAATGCACAAAATAAATCTACGGTGTGTCCAAGACTTCAAGCCGCTCGGCACCTGCGCTTAAGCTCCTCCGTCCTCTTCTTTGAAGCTGCCACTATATTTTGCTGGGTAATTGTTTAGTAGAGCTACCCCTCACCAAAAATTCTGAAAAAAATATCCTCGATGGACCGCGAATTTACAAGAATTATGACGTCTTCAGATCGCGGGGGACTCCCGCGGTTCAATGGTAAAAATTATTTGAAAGTTGCATTTTTTTGTTTAAAAAACAGATTGTTTTTTGCCTTAACTGT
>JAWNNO010004928.1:0-23921 GCA_035044985.1 Lordiphosa fenestrarum | reverse complement strand
ATGTATAGGATAGTCTTTTATTTTGCAATTATGAATTTAATATACTTTCATAAAACTTTGTCCATATCGAATGATCAGTGCATATAGCTGCCATAGGAAGATCGGTCGAAAAACTAGATTTAGTCAGCAAAACTTTTTTGTTTAAAATGTTCATCCTATAAAGTATATATATTTCCAGAAACTATAAGAGATAAAGCCAAAAAAACACCATACGCAGATTAAGTTTAATTCAGATTTGGAAATTTCTCCCCTCGTGACATTATATACATCAAGTATGGTATAGACCATGAATATCTATATATTGTGAAACATACAATACGATCAGACAAAAAACACCTAAGTTATAAACGAAACAATTTTACTTGTCGAAGAGGGGTACCGCATCGGGGCTCTCGACTACAGCTGATTTACTTGATTGATTTGGATTCGTTTATAGCATAGAGGATGAAAGCAATAATAATGCTGATAAAAAGAAGAAAAACTGACCATGCACAATGGGCAAAACCCAGACCCAAATTGTAATTGTTGATTTTGCAAGAGTTTTATTGAAGAGCTCTCGTACAGATGTGCACCAACTCACATTACACAAGCGACCTTCAGATAGATAAATGTTCCACCAACTCACTACTCCATTGGTATTCCATTTCCCCTTTGTTTTTCGATATCAGAACGGACAAATATTTGTGAGAGGCAGATAAGCGTGTGATATCAGTGCGCTGGCCATTAAAGACAATTTTTCCTTTGGAGAGTAATGCAATAGATAAAGAAATATAAGCCGTTAAGACTTGAGGCATTAGAGTAAAGCAATATTTTTGGTTAAATTTGAATACTTAAAATTATGGTAATGCAAATGGGAAGTTTTGGTCTTGAAATTGTATGATGGCTATAGGAAAATCTGTACTCTGAGATATTTTATTTTAAGCAAACTGGCTACCTAGAAATGCTTTCGCATATTTAATTTCTTTTTGGATTATTACACCCTGTTCCCTTTAAAAATGAAAAAAGGGGGATCCCGAAGTTGCGCAAAAGTTTGTAACGGGGAGAAGGAAAAATTTCCGACCCCATAAAGTATATATATTCTTGATCAGCATCAACAGCCGAGTCGATATAGCCATGTCCGTCTGTTCGTCTGACCGCGTGTCCGACTGTCCGTCTGTCTGTCCGTATGAACGCACAGAGCTTAGAGATGGTAAGTGATAGAGGTTTGATATGTATGGGACATGTTCTTCTTATGTCTGCAGGCAGATCAAGTTTATTTTCAATTTGGACGACGCCGCCTCATGCCCCCGCATTTTAGAGAAATCGTCACATCTCCCACAGTTTTAAATATATATGGCTCATTCTTTCTAGACATATTTAGTAATCAGGATAACTTCTCGATCGGCCAAAAAGATAGTGAAGATCGGATGATCCGTTGTCGAGTTATGATCAAAAGACTGTTCGCTGCTGCAGTGCAGTAGCAGCGCTGCTTTCAGCTGCTACTGCAGGTTCAAAATGTATGCTGAGCGTATAATTTCGTTGGTACAGAGTATGTTATAGTCGGGCTTTACCGACTTTCTTTCTTGTTCGGTATCTTGATTTGACATTTCCTGTACATCTTACATCTATATGACACCCTAAAAAGTATGCCACACTTCGTTTAACACATCAAACCCAACTGCAGCCTAAAAGATGCAACATTTTTAGATCGGTCCACGGCGAATTAGTAAAAGAAGGCGAATTGAGATGTATTTAATCGGAATGCTCAAATTAATGTGTGTAAAACATTTTTTATACCCTTGCAGAGGGTAATATGTATATTAAAACTGTCCAGATGTTTGTAACGCACAGAAGGGAGCATTTCCGACCACATAAAGTATATACATTTCGGATCAGCATGAAGTGCTGAGTTGCTTTAGCCTTGTCCGTCTCTTTCTGTGCTATCTCCTCCTTCAGTTTCAAAGCTATCGCTACCAAACTTTTCAAGAAATCTTCTGGAACAAATACGCTGCACATTTGCACATAAGAACCGGCCGGATCGGATGACTATAACATATAGCTGGCATAGGAACGATCGGTCGAAAAACTAGTTCTAGTAAGAAAAACTTTTTTGTTTTCAATGCAAACGTCTTCACACTCCGTATTTACTAGTTTTCTATGCTTCTCCACGATTCTGCCAGTTTGGTAGAAATCGGATATCTATCGGACATCTATGTAGTAAGCTGCCATAGAAAGTAAGGTTAGAAAAAAAGTCTTAGTAAGAAAACCTTTTTTATTCAATGTAAACCTCTTTAAAATTGGCATATATTTATGTTAACACAATTCTTTTAAGTTTTGCCAAAATCGGATGAATCGATCGAAGTTTTAGTAAGAAAAAACTTTTGGGCTTACAAAGAAACGCCTCCATACTTTGGATTTCTTAGTTTAGGGAGCATCTACGACCCCATAAAATATATATATTCTTGACCAGCATCAACAACAGAGTCGATATAGCCATGTTCGTCTGTCCGTCCGTTTGAACAAACAGATCTTGGAGCTGGTAAAAAATAGAACTTCGTCAGATCAACTCTATTTTAAATTTTTTGCCATGGCAACATGGGAAGCACTTTACACACCTTATTACTTTGTGAGATAAATACAAACTTTGGGAGGTACAGAGTATGTTATAGTCAGGCTTGACTGACCTTTTTACATGTTTATTAAATTGACATTAGAAAAAAAAGCACACATATATATTTAGTGCAAAAACAGCTAATTTCCAAATACTTTTAAAAAGAAACCATGGATGACCACAGCGAATTTTTTGCAGGATACCGCATCTTTTTGTCAAAATTATCGATGTTGTCTGCTCTGAATGGCACAGCTTTATTCAAAGAAAGTCAAGTTAAACTTTCCTCGTATATTAACAATCTGTCGAACTGAATGTGCTTGCGCTGAACTAATGTAGACAAGATTAAAAACCAATGTAATTCTAACTGCTCGATTTTGAGAAACAATTACAGTTGAATATTATCTTTCCAAAATAAAGATCGTCTTAATTGAAAGTAGCTTGTTTTTAAGACCAAACATTTCAGTTTCAAGGGTTTGGTAAAATCTTACAAAAATATTTTTATTTATGGTAAACTGATTATAAACCGAACACTTAAATTTGCCTAATCAGTCGACAGAAACTACCTTTTTTAGGCTAATCCAATTAATCATAATAACCAAATATGGAGTCTAAGCAACAACTCAAAAACCAAAATGCTATTAAAAAGGCTGCGAAACAATTTCGCACAAATGTGAATCAACTAGTGCAACAAAAGGCAAACCTGTATCCAAATTGCGCATAGATGGAAACCCGTTCCCGAGTCTACTTTAATTATTTATGATGATTACACCAAACCCAGCTCTGCACAGAGCCAATTGATAATGCAAGTTGATGAAAAGCTAAATAGCTAGCGATCATAATCCATATAAATATATATGTTGGTCTGCGCTACATATGGCATTTTGATTAATAAATATTGAACACCTGCAGTTGGCTACTACTTTTTTCGTCTATACAATTTTCCAGTTGCCTGCACGTCGAGTTTTCCAGGAGTTGGCCTAAAGTAAGTGAAGCGTGTCCGCCTGGGCTCTCTGTGCTTCTTCTGGGCCAATACAACGCTGCTGCCTGTTTAACCCTTAGCCAACCTTTTATACATTTCGCTTTAAGACCAACTGATAATTTACCGCTTCAATTGGCACAAACAATTAAAAAAAAAAACAAAATAATGTGTGTATGTGTCTGTTATTGCGTTGTCATAATATGTAGCACATTTTAAATTAAAGTTTTGTAATGCCTAATGGGTTTTGTTTTAACGCCTTTCTGCATTTGTCATTGGAATTAAAAGCCATTTGGTAAGGGCACTTTGCGCAGATGAAGTTTACCGATAAAGATTGCATTGAACATTTTCTTAAAACGCTAGAAAATGTTTGACACTTTGAAATGAGCACAGGAGCGTTCAAAGAATATTCGAAGCCAGAAGTAATGTAAGAATTAACATTTTTAATGTAAGAGCAAGCACAAATTTTCAAGAGTTGTAAAACTAAGGGATACAAGGTATAAGAGTAGTTCACAACAAGATTGCTGATTGATTTTAGAGCTCGATTTATTAAATTTAAAGAGCGATCGTTTGTGACGAGACATCGATAGATTGACATTTAAAGGACATTTTTATACCCGTTACTCTAGAGTAAAAACGGTATACTAAAGTCGTGCACATGTATGTAACAGGCAGAAGAAGCATCTCCAACCCTATAAAGAATTTATATTCTTGATCAGCATCAAAAGCCGAGTCGATATAGCCCTGACCGTCTGGCTGTCCGTTCGTTATGTGTGAGTGCCTGCTGTCGTGCGTTCGATTCCGCCTCGGAACATCTAATCAAATAGTTTTTTTCTCTAAAAACTTACACAACCGGTGATCCTTACCAGCTGTTGGCTGTAGCTGTGATGTAGCTAGCCATGAAAGAGCTTCTCAAATTTTGCCATTCTGTCCTTTTCTCTTGTGCGAAGATTAGAAGCTCAAGCCTAAAGATTGAGAGAAGCTCGGATTGGCATTTAGAGGCTATAAAGTCAATTATTTATTAGTGGTACATGAGTTTCATAGAAACGTTATTTTCATTTGCAGAATCTCTGTCATAGCAATCTGCAGCGTTGCAGAAGCTCGCATCAAGAAACTTACTAGGTCAATAATGAATGCAATAGCCGTAAGAGATTTAAATTTAATTGACTCATTTAGTTGGAGTGCACAAATATAGTCATCTCCAAAAGAACATATCCAACAATGTCGGCGCTGGCGCTTTAGTGTCTATGCCAAACATTGCCGCTTTAACCAATGTCTAAACAAAAACAATCGATAAATTTTCGTAGAAGATTGCAAGTGGCTGCTGCTGATCCTCCTGCTGGGCGGGTGGAGCGCCATTCGCTCAGTGGGTTGCCTTTGATGCTTGGCGCAATTTATCAACGGATTTTATTGAGTGTGTTTGTTGTACGGCTGCATTTTTAATTGTTGCCGCCTGATGTTGACCATAACACCAACCGAAATGGAAATTGGAAATGGAATCGAAATTGTGACTGAACTATCAATATGTAAACAAACCCGTTGGCGCATCGATCGGAAGTTAATTTATGCTACGTGCCAGCATTTAGCATTTGTTTATTTGAGTCGAAGATTTGTGGCTTCGAACATAAATTACTTTGTCATTGGTACGATACCATTTTTTGTAGACTTAAAGTAGATTTGAGTTTGGGGTTTTTGTGTTAGTTTTCAGCACTTGGCTGAGGGGTAGAAATGTTTATAGAAATGCATCACAATTGCAGGCTGTACATTGCACAGTAGGGCTGAGAAGTTAAATTTTATAAAAACTTGATTTTTAATTTGGAATAAATATTTAAAATATCATAAATAATTTCCTAATAAGAGAGTTTAAAATCAATTAGAAACTAGTTCAAGATTGACGACGAATCTTAAATTTGGCTTGTAGGCTGGTAAAATGGAGTTGGATATTTTACTGGTTCAATAGAGGTTCAGAACCGTATCAGATTTTATTAAAGCTATGAACTGGAAATTTGGTGTGTGGGTTGAAAATTTGTGGTTTGATACTTTCCTAATTTAAAACTGGTTCCGAAAAAGTTTGTACGAAGCCAAATAGTAATATCAGAAGAGCACATGTACAGAAGGAGATGAAATCTATTTGTCAAACCATACCCACAGCAAGTAGAATTAAAGAAGAAAAATTGTGCTGCTGTCTTTTTAACAAGACTGTTGAATAGTTTTATACGAGTTTTGGTCCACTGTACTTTGGACAGAGCATCGTGGCTATTGGCCTAAACCAACAAACACTTCCAGCACGCAAGCTGCAAAAAAAATATCCGCAACTAGAAGCAGGTGAAACTTTTTAGCCTGATGGCCAGCTTGGAGGAGCAGTTGAACAGCTGACCAAACCACTTTTGTGGCAGCATTAAACTGGCAAACTGGTCTCCAAATCCTCTCTCTCTATTAAAAATAGTCTAATGATCAATGTGGAGTCTATATGCAAATTATAGGTCAGGGGAAGGGAGCTGGTGGTGAAGGATTCGGTGACCAAGCACACACAATTTAAGTGCAGCTTCCAGTTTGATCATCATCATCATCATAGGGCAGTCAAACGCCAGGTGTTATGCTTCGAATGGGGGGAGTTGATAGTCCAGTTCTTGCATCTTCTTTTAGAGTAAAACAGAAGAAGTTATCACTCAGCCGCCCACAGACTTATTTGTTAGCTAGGAAGTTAAATTAATGTCTTTGCGTGGGCCTCATTATGGCGCCAGTTTCCGAAACCTTATTTAAAAAACAATTAATATTTTATTTTATCATTTTACCCAGCGGGTCTTTAAAATGCCTTCCGTCACACATTAGGGGGTACCGCCTGTCATCATCCTCTTCAATGGGATGTCCACATTAGAATTGTTATCAACTAATGACCATTAACTTAACTCGTATTTTGGATAAATATAGTGAACTAACTTAAATGGATCGGCCCGTAAATCGAAAAAAATGTTTTACAGTTTGATATACATTTCTTTTTGGTGTCTTAATATAGTTAATGCAGATTCCAAATGGCACTTAAAAGCTGCCACTACGGTTATATGCACATAATGGCTTATGGGTTTTTATACCCTTGCAAAGGGTATTATAATTTTGCCCAGAAGTTTGCAACGCATCGAAATATTCATTTCCGACCCCATAAACTATATATATTCTTGATCAGGGTGACGAGCTGAGTCGATTGAGCTTTGTCCGTCCGTCTGTCCGTCCGTCCGTCTGTCCGTCTGTCTGTCTGTTTATACGCGAACTAGTCTCTCAGTTTTAAAGCTTTCGAGCTGAAATTTTGCATAGAGTCTTCTTTTTGCTGCACACTACTAATATGTCGGAACCGACCGGATCGGATGACTATATCTCATAGCTCTAATAGGAACAATCGATCGGAAAACTAGTTTTAGTATAAAAAACTGTTTTCTTTTGAATGGAAACGTCTCCAAACTTTGTAATCGTAGGTTTTATATGTTTTTTTATAATCCTACCAATTTTAATTAAAATCGGACAACTATATGGTATATCTGCCATACAAAAGATATGTCTGAAAAACAGTCTTAGTTAGAGAAACTTTTTTGTTTTTAATGGTAGCATCCTGCAATTTTGTATTTATTTGTTTCTCGTGCTTTTACATAATTCTACAAGTTTTTGTCCAAATCGGATGACTATATCATATAGCTCCCATACGAACGATCGGTCGGAAAATGGGAATAAGTATTTTTTGAAAATATTTAAGCGAGCACTTGCAAGGGTACAAAAACTTCGGCACAGACGAAGTTAGCTTAGTTTTCTCGTTTTTTTTTTATTTTCTTTGCTGGAGTGTGTGAAAGCTATTAAATATCATGGCGGCTTGAAAACGATTTTGAATGTATGGGTAGATGTGCGTTACTTTTACTAGGGAAAGTGTGTGAGTATATATGTATATAAAAGTATAAAGGCTGCAACAAATTCGAGAGATCCTGGAACCAGTCAGACAAGTTATGTCTTCAAAAAGAAACCTTTTTATACTGGAGTATATTGAGTTTGTGCAAAAGTACGTAACAGTTCGAAGGAAGCATCTCCGACACCAAAAAGTATATATATTTTTGATCAGCATCAACACCCGAATTGATATAGCCATGTCCGTCTGTCTGTCCGATCTCAGAGATGGTAAGAGATAAAGGTCTGGCGTGTATGGGACTAAAACTTCTTATTTTGCAGGCAGATCAACTTTATTTTAGACAGTAATCAGGGATATTTATTGATTCTCCAAAGGATTGATAAAGATTGGATGAACGAGAGCTATGATCAAAATACTGTTCGCTGCTGCAGCGCAGTAGCAGCGCTACTTTCAGCTGCTACTGAAGCATCAAAATTAATGCTGAGCGTATCATTTTGTCGGTACAGAGTAGGTTATAGTCGGGCTTGACCGACTTTCTTTCTTGTTTTCTGTTATACAGTATGGTATCCGGCTTGATTCCCTAATATTAAGTAGTAAGTGTACAAAAAGAGAACTTTAAAATGTCTTTTGCTGAATAGCAATGGAAATAATTAAATTTGTTTTTAAAATTTATTGAATTTTGCAAAAAAATGTTTGAGTATATTGTTTAATATCTAGAGTTGTGACTATGGCTCAATTTGTTGGATGCCGTTATTAAACCAAGACGTTCAACTGCAAATCCTGATTAAAATAGTCTATTAGCTTTAATACTCGGCTTTAATTTCTTTTCAAGATTAGACATTCTATGATTTCAATCGGTAAAGAGAGGTATTAAAATGTTAATTAATAGTCAATTCAACAACTAATTCGAAATCAAAGCATCCTACAACATAATGAAGCACAAAAAAATGGAAACTGCTGAGCAGATAAAATAAACCTAAATGTTGCACGAGGAGGGGGCTATTTTTTGAAGCGCATGATAAACACGATGATGCTGATCGGATCAGTTATTGTTGCTGTTGCCGTTGTCGCGGCTACAACAAACAAAGCAGTCAGCCAGCAACCCCAGCTATCGCGTGGTGATGCCTGTTGCTAGAGTCCGAACAGCTAAAATACAGTAGCCACCAGTAGCCAGCAAACAAATTACACACAATTCAAACTCCAAACAGAAACTTCACAGCATCCAAAGCCGAACGAACGGACAACAACAACATTATTATCTTTTTTATGTCCAACGCTGAAGTTGAAGAGGCTGGCGCTTCTTAGCATCCACGGCCACTAGGCACCCCACACACTCAGCGACGAAGCGTCGTATCGTAGTCATAAGAACCGAATCAACTTGTCTGTATGTATCTGGTTGGTATGTAAGAGTGTCGTCGCCGTTGCTACTGTTCAATGGACTGGGATTGGGTTGGTGATGGGGAATTGTAGTTGAGGCGACTGCGCTTCGGTCATTCGTACGTTGATCGTGGTTGTTCGGTTGGTTTTTCGGTTAGTAAACCGGATGTTCCTAATCATTGCTAGTTTGCCTCAAATTAAATATACTTCATGTCTACATACATACACACTTGCGAGTATTTATGAATAAATCTTTTGTTTGCGAGCCTAGCGTGCAGATAGAACTCATATGTATCTACACTAAGAAAATAAAAACGCTTGCTAGAGTTGTGCTATAAAGGGGACACATTTAAATATTATGAATCGAATCTATCGTAAAGTATATTCTATAATGATAATCATTTTTAAAGCCAAAAATTTCATTTAATCTAGAATCAAGAATTTGTATACCGGTTGCAAATGGTACTATAATTTATCCCAGGAGTTTATTATTATGTGTTGGGGAGATAACGCACTGCGACCAATCCTGGTCTATTGTGCCCCCTGCTGAGTTTACAACTCTCCTAGCAACCCTATATCCTGTACGAAGGTCAGGATTTTCGTGAGTTCTAGGTTACTTATCTTGTTGGGGTGTAAGCTGTGTTCCCCAAATCTGTTGAATCTGCGCCTCGCTAGAGCATCGCAGTGTGCTAGTATATGTTCAGAGGACTCATCCTTCTCTTCACATTCCAGGAGTTTACAACGCATAAAAATATAAAAGATGTGTGCCATATTTAATTGAGTAATTCAAATGATTCCATATTGCTTGTTGGGCTTGTCAGTTTCTTTCTATCAAATAACGGCTTACCCATCCCAGAGTTTGTCAATCAAACTGAAAGCCACTAATTTATGTATTCATTCATGCTAACTGGCCAGCCATGTCAGGCCAATTAAATTGATAGAACAACTGCAAAGACTTGTGCAGACGCACACAGAACACAAAACACATTCATAAATAAATTCATTTTTATCAACATCAATTAGCAACAATAATTATAAATTACATAGCCCCAAGCACCACAAACTAAATGATGAGCTGTTCAACAGCTCGTCCAAGTGAAGTAGAAATTATAAATGGATTTTAGATCAAGCTCGTTCGAATGATCAGCTAGATGAGGTTGAGTGATGTGCTTATGTTTTGAAGACCAATGAAGTATATCTGTTCGTCTGTCTGTATCTCAGAGAGACACAAATTTCCATGTACTTAGGTTTGCACTTACCACATCCAGATCAAGTTTGTTTCAGAATTGGAAAACTTCCTCCCCACCCGCCTCTAAAAAGAAATAAACGGCTCTGCAATAATTATAATCTGTAGGGTAGGTACACAGAAAATTATAAGTTTGTGCAATAGTATGTAACAGACAAAAGGAAGTATCTCCGACCCCATAAACTATATATTAGAGTGGGCCAATTTTTCTCGCGACAAAGCGATTGTCAAAATCGTAATCTACGATGAACTCAAAGAAGGTTTGCCCAAGAAACCATGGGTCTAAAGTCAAAATCGAGCTTCCCGTCTTTAAGAAGAAACTTTCGTATCGTAATGGGCTAAAACTTAGATAAATAAGTTAAAAAGTCGATCAAGACCGACTATAATACACTCTGTACCTCCAAAATATTGTGTTAAGTTGTGTGAAGTGCCACCCATCGCCGCTGCAGTCGGTGACACCAAACATATTTTTTTTTTCCTTATAACTCGACTACCGTTCATCCGATCTTTCCTAATCCTTTGGCTGATCGGTAAATAGTCCTTATTACTAAATATATTCTGAAGGTACGAACCATCAATCTTCAAAACTGTGGGTGATTTGACTTTTTTATTAATTGCGGGCGCAGGAGGGGGCGTAGCAAAAACTTAAAATAAACTTGATCTGCCTGCATGTATAAGAAGTTTATGCCCCATGCATGCCAAACCTCTATCTCTTACCATCTCTGAAATCTGTGCGTTGATACGAAAAGAACGTTGTGATCTTTAAATATAATTTAGATGTGTGACTGGTTTTTTTGGTGACCTTTATACTGAGTAACCCTGCAGTTTTAAGCCGGCTCGTGGTCATGTTATGCTTTCGCACAACTTTAAACAGAGACACAACACCACAAAGGAGGTTGAAAGATCGTACAGCTGTTTCAAGATAAGATGCTTAGATGTTTATTAAATTTAAGTTATTCATCATGCAAAGAATTACAATTTTAAGGTCTTGTTTGCTGTGCATCCTAGGTGTTGAGTTTCGACTTTCAGCCGTGACTGCCATAACACCATCGGGATTTTTTTCAATAGTTTGCCGTGAAACACTAGTCAGTAGTTGCACAAATCGCTCGGTTCCTTGAATGTGTGGAGGAATTTGCGGATCCGGAAGCGGTGAATCTTCAAGTTCTATGTATTCCAGCAAATGGTCATAGGGTATGCTTGTGAATGGCGGCTCCAATAAAAAGCAATAGTTATCCAAGTCTATCATGTCAACTTAATTCGTGCAGCTAAAATTAATAGTGGGCTTTCTGTAAACTCTTAATTTTATTGGGGCGTAAAGCTTTTAACGATAATTTAAAATTTTTTTAAGCCCCCTCGTGCACTTCCCTTCTGTCGGCAAAAATCATTTTTTAAAGCTCATTTTCTGAGTGGGCAAAATATGAGTTATTTTGAACAACATTATTCACAATATGTAAGCAAATTATGCGAATTCCGCCCACAAGAAAAATTCCCGGAAAATTCTATGTTCAAAAATCTTTTTTCCATCCGATTGACCTGAAATTTGTTTTGTAAGGATAGTAAGAGAATTAAATTGAGATTCGATTTTTCGATGTTGGGTCGGAAAATTCATGTAAGTCTCTGAATGAAAAAAATTATTTTTCATCCGATTGACTTGAAACTCAGCTTGTAAGAAAATTACGTAAAATAAATAGAGCTGTGATTTTCCAATTTTGGAAATTCTAGCATTAAACATAATTTGAATATTTCAACATTATGTTAGCAATCAGAGCATGCGGCTTCCTTGAGTATGCAACGTTTTTTTATAAACCTTATAACTTTGTCATTTATTATCCGATCTTTATGAATGTGCTCATAACAGCAACATATGAGCTTGATATCTCTGAATTGTAGTAGTTATTCATAATTTTTCATGGAGGGGGCGTGGCAAAAACTTTATGGGGTAGGAGATGCTTCCTTCTGGCTGTTACATACTTTTGCACAAAACTTAACATACTCTTTGTACCTCTGGTACAGAGTACAAAAATAACAAAATATGCATAGAAAAGTATGTCATAATGAACTCTCTGTTAGATTAGCAACTCCCAACTAAAACCCTTAAAGCTACTAAACCAAATTCTAGCATTAAACATAATTTGAATATTTCAACATTATGTTAGCAATCAGCGCATGCGGCTTCCTTGAGTATGCAACGTTTTTTATAAACCTTATAACTTTGTCATTTATTATCCGATCTTTATGAATGTGCTCATAACAGCAACATATGAGCTTGATATCTCTGAATTGTAGTAGTTATTCATAATTTTTCATGGAGGGGGCGTGGCAAAAACTTTATGGGGTAGGAGATGCTTCCTTCTGGCTGTTACATACTTTTGCACAAAACTTAACATACTCTTTGTACCTCTGGTACAGAGTACAAAAATAACAAAATATGCATAGAAAAGTATGTCATAATGAACTCTCTGTTAGATTAGCAACGCCCAACTAAAACCCTTAAAGCTACTAAACCAAAGTTCGAACTTAAGATAAAAACCATAATGACCACTTAGAATCGGTTATGGGAATTTTGTTATCTTAATTTTGCTTCGTGCTGTATCATTTCATTATTGATCTGTTTCCCATATGAGCTTCCATCCGGTATTGACATTTACCGTCGTTGGTTGATTGACCTAACTTCCTCTCATCCCTTGCGGTTTTTCGAGATCTACATATCGCATAAATTATGATAATTACCCCAAACTTGTGAAAATATTAAGGCGAACTTCCTCTCGCCAATTAAAACCTAATTAAGTCAAGAGTTCAGTCCAAACCTAAAAGTCTCATCATAATCAACACTGTGAATAGAACTAGTTTTTATTTATTAGTTTGTTTTTTTTTTTGCCTGCGAATTCATTGATTAAAGCAAATTGATAATTAATAGTTTCGATGGGCGCAGACAGGTTACAAAAAGTAAGAAAAACTGAAACTAGTTTGCACCGGAAACATATCCTGTGTGCATTAACTGTTTTACATGCTTGACAAACTTCCGCAGAAAAAGAAGGAAAACATCCACTCTGAATGCTTTTCCAGTTTGCTTCCTTTGCTGCTGCGGATGCTGAAAATGGGTTGACTTGGGCCTGGCCATGGCCACTTGTTGCAGTTTTCTAAGCTGATTTGAATGTCAGATATGGTGGCAAGCCAACAACTTTCGCATTTCATTGAGCACCCCACATCATTCACTTGCTTAATATCAGGCCAGTTGATCAGCTCCCAGCTCTGAAAAAAAGAAAAAGTAGCATGCGTCTATTTTTGCAGTGTGTTTTCTCACATTGACCGGATGAGCAGCTGCTGGGGATCAGGTGAGGATGAATATAACAACATAAACCCCAATAACAACAACAACAGCAAGCAGTGTGGCAGCCGTTGCGGCAGCCGACGAGCAATCGATCGAACTGACGAAACCAGTTCCCATTGAGAAAACAGAGAATCGCCCAAGGGGGGTTGGGTATGCACATGAATTAATCACTTCGTTTGTAGTGGACCGAACCAGCAGGGCGGGTGGTTGCCACTAAAACCGGCGAGTGCGGATGTGTGTAAGTTTTTCAGAGCGAATGAATGGACCAAGCGTGTGTGTGAGCACCACAGATCTTATGAATGAAATGATCGACAGCTGAATTGCAAAATTGTTAAACATCAAATCTCAGGCACTGGCCCGGCCAGGCAACTATTGCTGTTCATTGATCCAACAGGTCGCACCATCCACATCAAAATAGCGTCTGTATGTAGCGCCAGTGGAAACATAATTTCTCTTAATTATACTGCCGCCGATCTTGTAGAGTTAATGAGTGTTGATTAAAAATTTGCTGCTCATGAGATTTATAGCTTTTTACAAGGGATGAGTCCGTCTAAATTTTTATTAGGGATTTCCGACTCTGTCATTGTATGGTTTTAATGCCTGAAGATTTGGAGAACTGCTTGAAAGATTTGGCCAATTGGGCAATCAATTAATATTAATCAATTACACTTGGGGGTTTTCCGACAAGAGAGACGGCAATGCGTTCACAAAAGTAAGAATCACAATGCGAACTAATCTGTAAGGTTATCCGGAAGGCTCAAGAAGCACCTTGCCAAGGGACCAGGACTACAGTGGATCGGGTATGATTTAATGAGGGCCACTTTAGAACTAGAAAAATAGCTGAGCTGTTCGAAAAAAGTTGGCTGAAAAACAGAGCATAACGAAGAATTCTTCACTTATTTTGAAACGGGTCATCAAAAGTGTCAATGCCCAATATGCACCCTGGGTTGTCCGTAGAATACTGCGCAATATGCAATATGCAATATACTCCGTAAGAACAAGTAAGAACTTAACTATAACATTCTCTGTACGTACCAAAGTGTGTATTTAACACACAAAGTCTTAAGGTGTGTTAAGTGCTGCTCGACTCCGCGAACCTGAACCCGACAAGGACCACTTTTTCGAAAAATGAGGTTTGGTTCAACAATTTAAGTAATTTTTTCAACGATACAACGATAACCGAGCAAATCTGTGAAACTTCAAATATAAAAGCAAACTGATTAGTATACATGCATATACATTTTTCCGAACTGCATTGTAAAACGCAGTCCTTTTTTTAATTCCACATATTTTAAGCTTGATAATACATTCATATAGTCAGTGTATTTACGCAAGATCGATAACTACATATTTTTTGTGTCAAATTACAATATATAATTACATACACAAATATAGATGAAAACTTAGTTTGGTTCTTACAAAAGATTATATACATGACTTTATTTAAATATAATCCTAACGCTTAAAGTCATGGGAGACATAAATTATCGAGTTAGTCACAAAAGGTAAAATAATACATAATAATACATAATAACGGAGACTTAAAAAAAAATTGCTTTTACTATACCAGCTGTACCAGCAACTCAGGTATCAGTTGAACGAGCATTTTCAACACTTAAGTTGGTTCTTTCTGATTTAAGAGCTAGTATAGACGAACAGCTCCTGGAAGATATAATGCTAATTAACTTAAACTAAGCAGTTTCAAATAGCTGTTAGTGTCATCTAATGGATTTCATAATTGAAATCTGTGGGCAAACAGTAAGGTGAATTTGTTTGTAAAAATGAAAAATCTTTATTTATTCTTCTAAATCAATTTCATCCCCTTTAAAGTAATCCCCTCCCGATAAAATACACTTATGCCAACGTTTTTTCCAATCCTCGAAACATGCCAAATAGTCCCTTTCCGGTATAGCCATCAGCGCTTTCTTCGATTTTGCTTTTATCTCCTCAATCGATTCGAAACGCGTTCCCCGAAGTGGTCTCTTGAGTTTTGGGAATAGCCAGAAGTCACACGGAGCCAAATCAGGCGAATACGGTGGTTGCGGAACGATATGCGTCTAATTTTTGATGACTTTTTTGCAAAAAATTGAGAACTTTCGGTACCAAACGAGATTTGACTTTTCGTAGGCCCAAATGGTCTTTCAAAATGGTTTTCACAGATCCTTCTGATATTCCGATCATATCAGTAAGGTCTCTAACAGTCAACCGACGATTTTTGCGCACTAATTCCTCCACTTCATTGACGTGTTGGTCATCTGTTGACGTCGATGGTCGTCCGGAGCGCTCCAAGTCATCCACACGTTCTCGACCCTGTTTGAAGTCTTTGTACCACTTATAAACATTTTTTTGTGACATGGTAGAATCACCAAAGGCCTTCCGCAACATCCTCAACGTTTCCGCAGCCGAAATTTCATTCCGCAAACAAAATTTGATGGCACTTCTCTGCTCAGACATTGTAAAAATCGAAAAATGCACTCTTGGTCGTTTGGAAAACACAAGCGTAAATATATTTCTGATAATGACATTCACATGAAATTTGGCGCAGATGTCATCAACAGTCCTGCCAACTCAAGAAAAAAAAAACCTGCCCGAATTGTTAGGCCCGCGAAGTTTAAATTGATCCTTACACCTTACTTTTTGCTCACAGTAGTATATATGTTTCTTTTTCAATGTATTAATTAATCAAAAGACAAACTATTCTTTTATGTGCCAGCGACCCTAGGTTCTAACCAAAAGCTTGGGCTCAGGGGTTTCAAGAACCGGTCCGCGAACCGAACCTTGGATTTTACAATGGGTTCGAACCCCCGGACCGAACCTTCTGTAGAATATTTGAGGCTTGCAGCCTTGGTTTTACGTACGTTTTTGTTAGATTTCGGGGGCGGGAGGGGCCGTTGCAATTGCAATCTCAGAGATCAGTTTGTTCCTATGAACGGACAGACAGAGAGTCGGACACAGCTATACCGACAAGTAGGTTGATGCTGATCAAGAATATATATACTTTATGATATCGGAGATGCTTCCTTCTGCCTGTTACATACATTTGCACGACTTTAGTATACCCTTTTTACTCTACGAGTAACGGGTATAAAAATTGAAAGATTATAGATATTGGCTACATATACTAATGCAAAGATATGGCTTAATACTCGAAAATACCATCCATCCAAAAATTGGGCGAATGCAGCTGTGTAGTGACTTAATATCGTCCTGAACTGTTGTTTTTTAGGGAAAATACCTCTAAACTTGGTTGGTCACATTCGATCTAGGAAGATGAGAAAATGGAGACTCATTTGGTAAAATAAAACCAATGAAGCTTATACCTAGCCACAGAACGAACGATGAAATCTTCCTATTTACGAGTTTCTTTCTTGAATTTGCAGATTGTGAGCAAAAATTTCAATGCCTGCGAAGCAATTTATTTTCAGCGAACTGATTCTCCAATTGTCCAATTGGTAGTAACCAAAATTGTGATGTACCTAGAAAAGCGCGTACCACCATGGCCACCAGCCACCACCTATGTCTTTTTAGAGGTTTTAAATTTATTCCCAGGAAATTAATGTTTCTAAGCACAACGAAAATTACGAAATATGTATATCCGACATAACTTTTTTGACACAATAGCCATAATTATTGGAAAGAAAGTGAGAATCTTCCCCATTTCGTAGTATCCAAAAAAGATAACAACAATGGAAAATGTTTATTTAGCAAACGATCAACACAAAAACAATTTATATGGACAGGCCAAAGTCAATCGCTGGCTGTGAAATCGACTGGAAATCCCCTCCTAATACAAGAACAACAAATGCCGATGTAATAAAATTGATGATCAAACGAAAACTCTCACATTTTGAGTGTAAATGTGAATGCAATTGGCATTGGAATTAGATGGAGAGGAAGAGACAATGCCGAACGGAACCGAGATCAATCGGTTGTTCTAGTTCCAGAATCTAATAAATTCATTTTTAATATGTGAGAAATACAAACAGTAATAAACTTTAAAAAGGCACCGACTAAAAAACCCTCCTTACCTTAAAATTTTGTGTGCTTTCATTTATTTGCTATTAATATACAAGTATAAACACGCTTTCGTGATTTTTGTTGGATCTTTATTTAATATTTTCCAAATAGAAGGCTACTAGTCATTCCATTAATTTTTAATGGATGCTGTGTATATAAAACCGAAAGATAATAACCAGCAGATATTGGTTTCCTTTCATATTTGCACAACACATTTTTGGGAATATTTTGTTTAAAAAAACATCGCAAGACATTTAAAAACCAGTTACTGCGTTGTAGTCGAGTCGAGTGACCACACAGAAAAAAAATGGAGAGATAGAATCAAGCTCAAAACGAGAAAGCTAAGCTAAGCTAAACTTCGTCTGTGCCGAAGTATTTATACCCTTGCTCGCTTAAATATTTTCAAAAAATACTTATTCCCATTTTCCGACCGATCGTTCGTATGGGAGCTATATAGTCATCCAATTTGGACAAAAACTTGTAGAATTATGTAAAAGCACGAGAAACCAATAAATACAAAATTGCAGGATGCTACCATTAAAAACAAAACAGTTTTTCTAACTAAGACAGTTTTTCAGACCTACCTTTTGTTTGGCAGCTATACCATATAGTTGTTATAAAAAAAACATAGAAAGCCTACGATTACAAAGATTGGAGACGTTTTCATTGAAAAGAAAAGAGTTTTTCATACTAAAACTTGTTTTCCGACCGATTGTTCCTATGGGAGCTATGAGATATAGTCATCCAATCCGGTCGGTTTCGACATATTAGTAGTGTGCAGCAAAAAGAAGACTCTGTGCAAAATTTCATGCCGATAGCTTTAAAACTGAGAGACTAGTTCGCGTAGAAACAGACAGACAGACAGACGGACAGACGGACGGACAAAGCTCAATCGACTCAGCTCGTCACCCTGATCAAGAATATATATAGTATATGGGGTCGGAAATGAATATTTCTATGCGTTGCAAACTTCTGGGCAAAATTATAATACCCTTTGCAAGGGTATAAAAATTGATTTTATCTCGACCTTCGGATTGAAATTTCAAGCAATAGTTGAACTGGATCCGAGATCAAATCAATCCTATTCGTACTTGGAATGAGAAAATCCGGGATTGACCGACTTCTAACCAGGGCTGCAAACCGGGTTTGAACCGAACCGGTCCGAACCGATTTTTCTATGAACCGAACCTCTTTAAAATTGAAAGCTGAACCTGAACCTGTTCCGAACCTAAAATTTCGGTTTGGCTCAACAAAACTGATAGGCACAAATATTTGACCTTCTGTCTAAAATGGGCATCCATTTGGGTTTCCATATGAAATCACCACCTAAATATTTCTTGTTATATCTAGCTTGTTAAATAATTCTCAAAAGAAAGAATCTAACATTATTTTGGTAACATTTTTCTACGTAAACTACGAAATGGAATTTCACTTAACTTTAAAATATGTATTGAATATTTCCATGTGTTCTACTAACCAATTCCGAACCAAAAACTACTCGGTTCCCGTACAATTTGGGGAGTTTTTAGGTCGAATGCTGTTTTTAAAACACATAGAACACACAAATTATTAATGTTCTCTAAAGTATGGAATGAACCAAGGTTCGAACCAAAACCTTCTCCCAAAAACCTCGAACCTTAAATTTCCGAACCTTAACCATTCGTTAATTTGGGTTCGAACCAGTGTACCGGAGATCCGAAAATTATTTTTGGTTTGCAGCCCTGCTTCAAACATCGTTTGGGATTGATTTAATCCTGGATGGCTTGAGTTTTTTTTCTGTGTACAAAATTCCCTGCTTATTTGTTTTTTGACGAATGTATACACACACACTCACACATGCACATAAACGCAACCGCGCGCCCACTTACTCTCTAACTGACGATACGGTACCCCGCTTTTACAAGCCAAATTGTTTCGCTTATAACTCTGGTGTTTATACCCGCTGCTCGAAGAGTAAAGAGGGTACACTAAAGTCGTGGAAATGTATGTAAGAGGCAGAAGAAAGCATTTCCAACCCCATAAAGTATATGTTTCGTGATCAATAACCGACTCGATATAATCTTGTCTTGTATAATCCAACTGTCTGTATGAACACTTAGATCTCAGAGACTAGAAAACCTAGAGCACCCAAATTTTAAATGTGCCACGCCACCAACCGCCACCGCAATAAAAAATGTTGAATATCTCCAAAAAGTTCATATTTTGCAGTGTAGTGAATGTGCCCAATATCCACAATCTCTGAAATTTTAATAGAGATCGGAGTTATGAAGGTTACAAAAAAGTTGCATACTTATCTGAGGCACATGCGCTGTTTGATTACAAAATGTTCAAATAAATGTTAATGCTCTGGTAATTAACATAGGGAGAGGTTATTAAACACTAATTCCCCTGAGTAACGGGTATTTCGAAAGTAGGTCAGGGCCGACTTAAGCTCAAGCTCTCGTTTTTGTATACCTTCATGCAAAATTTTGTGGCCCTATCTTTTATAGTCTCTGAGTTCGACGCGTCCATACAGATAGACTGACGGACGGATGGACAGACGGATATGGTTATATCGACTCGGCTGTTGATGCTGTTCAAGAATATATACTTCGAAGGGTCGGAAATGTTACATTCTTTCGCACAACTTCATGATCCCCCTTATTCCATTTTTTATGGGAAAGTGGTATAAAAACACACACACAAACGACGGTGCAGAGTTTTTGTTTCAATGAAATTTGTGCGCAAGAGAAGTTTTTCGTCTTCGGCGGAACTTGTCATGTTTACAAACAATCCCCCAAAAACAAAAGCACGATTAACATTATGCTAAAATTTGGAAAAATACGAGTTTATATTTTTGGCACAATAAATTCAAGTAAAGTCGCCCATTGTTTGTTTTTCAACGATTTTCCAGCAGTTGAAAAAACATCAAACGACAAAAAAACAACGCAGCCAACAAAAACGCATTTTTATGATTTTGAAAACGATTTGTTATCTGTTTTCAATAGCTCTTCCTGTACCTAGAAAATCTACAACCCCTGTGTATAATTAAAAGCTAAAATCATACCAAAAATTATGAGTTGTGAAATGAATGTGGGTGGGGGTAGGAGAAGTCTATATAGAAATCTATGTAGATGGGATGTATATGTAGATAGATCAAAGCATTTGCTTTCATGTTTGTTGCCATTGCACTTGTTGTGGCTGCACTGGGTCTGGAAGAATCTTTTAATAAAGGATGAGGTGTGAAAATTCGTTTTGGAAGTGCAACGGAAAGCCACTGAATGTCTGAAATCAAGCAGACACGTTGGCAACTGTTTGAAGTGAAGTTTGTATGCTCTGGAATGATTGTCGAGTTTAATTGATTTTACAAAATAACGTTTAATGAAAAACGACAAGGTTGAAATGTGGAGGTAAAATGTGAGGAATTAAAAAGTACAACATAGGCATAAAATTGCTGGACTTATTTTAGTAAATTTTAGCATAACAGAAATCATCTAAGAATTAGGTAGCATCGTTTCGGCTCTCAATATTTGTATGGACTCTGCTTTTGTTACTATTTAAATGAATGCGGTGCGATTCAAATTTTCGATTAAAAACGTTGTCCAAGTTTTTTGGAATTATTATACCCTTGTAGAGGGTATATTAATGTTGTCCAGATGATTATAACATATAATAGGAAGATCTTGAAGTCACTTGTAATCGCTAATACTGTCTCTTACGACTTTATTATTCTCTGCACCGTAGGTACATAGAGTATATTAAGTTTGTGCAAAAGTATGTAACAGCCAGAAGGAAGCATCTTTGACCCCATAAAGTATATATATTCCTGATCAGCATCAACAGCCGAGTCGATATAGCCATGTCCGTCTGTCAGTCTGTCCGTCTGTCAGTCTGTCCGTCCGTATGAACACACAGATCTGGTAAAAGATAGAGGTTTGACATGTATGGGACATATGCTTCTTATGTCTGCAGGCAGATCAAGTTTATTTTCAATTTTGGCCACGCCCCCTCCCGCCCCCGCAATATGGAACAAACGTCATATCTCCCACAGTTTTAAAGATAGATCGTTCGTTCCTTCTGGACATATTTAGTAATCAGGATATCTTATCGATCTGCCAAAAGAATGGTGAAGATCGGATGAACAGTTGTCGAGGTATGATCAAAAGACTGTTCGCTGCTGCAGCGCAATAGCAGCGCTGCTTTCAGCTGCTACTGCAGCATAAAAATGTATGCTGAGTGTATAATTTCGTTGGTACAGAGTATGTTATAGTCGGGCTTGACCGACTTTCTTTCTTGTTATTTTGCAGTCAAAGTTCTACTTATAATTTATTTTGAACAAAGCTTTTTCTTTAGGTATAAATGTAATTAAACAAAGCGTCCACCCACCATCAATTGTAGTTATCTACAGCACGCACAATTAACCAATGTCGAGAGCTTCTGCGCACGCATGGAGCGCATTGTCAACTAATTGAATGAAATTTAAATTGCATAAAAATGGAAGAGATTAACACAACACAGCGCGGTAGCCTCTTGATTTAAATAAAAAGATACATAGAGTTTCCTTGAAAATATAACTAGTTTTATTTTCAGATTAGATATGCAATTGACTCATAAAGTGGCCAACTTTAGTATGTATCTAATGGCCAAGCAGTCTGTCTGTTTTTCGCCCCTTCCGTGCAGTAGCTAGACAGCGAGCTGCCTTTGTTATCAGCAAACCAATTACGATTATTTGCTCTGAACTACCTGTTGAATAAGACTAACCAGTTCCCTTCAACTGAATTCTTAGTGGGAGTAGCGACACAGAAATCGCATAAAAAGAAATGAAATCAGTGCAAAGCAGATTGAGGGGAGACAACAGCCTCCGATTGCTGCTTCAGAAACTTTCGGCAAAAAAAATAATAATAAAACATTTCATTTTCCCACGACTCTTGGAGCCAGACGCCAAGCGAGTCCTTGATCAAGGCATTGAAAAGATGGACGGAAGGGTCATGCTTGAATCGGGTCAAAAGCCGGCATAGCCGCCTTGAAGGATTCAATTAACGTGATAAAATGCCTGGCAAGTCGGGAATGCCTGGCTTAGACAGTGTATTTCTGAAGGATTCCTTTTATCGTAGGAAGGATCATTAGCAGGTAAAAGCTGGCCGAGATTCGCTTTGTTCTCAGGGCATACCGAACTCGTGTGTGTATGTGTGTGTAATTCGAGAAGTAAACAGCTCTTGCATTCAAATTATTCCTCAATCTTATGGGCTTCAAGACCTAAAACAAAAAAAAAGAATTGTTAAAGTATGTCAAAATAAAACACAACACATTTCAAGTTCAAGTGCGTGGGAATTATATATTCTGTGAATCTTAGCCTTATGATTGAGACGCTCAGATCGATTAAAAATGTAAGTTAAAACCAAAGAATTGGTTGATACCCTATAGAGAAGAAAAGAGAAAGAAAAATAATTGTATAAAAACACGAGAAGTAAATCACTTATTCCTTTTGAACATAAAATCAAATTAACAAATTGCATTATACAAATTCGATCGCTAAAAATCCTGATTACTACATATATCTAGATGGTTCGAACTACCATCTGTAAACCTGCGGGAGACTTGAAATATTTTCAAAATTTTGGTGGTAGGATTGGGCTTTGCAAAAATTTATAATAAGCTTGACGTACCTTTGGTAGAGAATATTACAAAATTTTTCACAGTTCTAGTACAATCGCGATGGAATTTACAATGCTTTGTAAGTTTTGTAAAACGATCCTTAACATTATTGAAAAATAAACAAACACCTGTACTCCTGTAAAAACCAACTTGCATGTGTAAATACTCACCTCAACTCAAACAACCTACCATAACTTACTAGATGTTAAAATCCCTACAGCAAGTTCTACACGGAAAAAATCACATCTCACCACAAACGGCAAATGCCTATAACTAAAAATCAACAAGCACCACAATATAAGTTGCTCTCAAGAGCAACAGTAAATTGTACAAATTTAGTAAAGGTGTGCTAAATTAAAATAAACTATGGAAAAAAGTGAACAAAAAAAAAAAAACATTCCTCGATCCAGAATTATTCTTACCTTTTCAAGTATGATATCTCCTAAATTGAATCTGACATAGCCTTAAAAACAGAAACCGAAGAGCATGCAATAGAAACTAAAACTTAGATCCTTGCAGACTTATATGTTTTAATAGAGACCTTGTTTAGAGGACTAATTGGGTTAGAGTTTTATAGCGAATTTATTCGAATTTTGTACTTGAATCAAATACACTGTGCCTCATCAGAGTATAGGAGAATTGAAGAGAGACCAAGGGTTGAAAATTTTAAAACTATAGTTAAAGTGGCTTAGATACTATTGAGTATTAGCAAAGAATGTTACTCAATAGTATCCAAGTCACTTAATTTTTGAACCCTTGGACTTTCTTCAACTGTCCCAAATTTAAGTGTGAGAAACTTTTTTGTTATTATTGGTTGTCAATAGCGCATTAAAGGAATCATCTCAGACCACATAAAGTATA